>JASCZW010012677.1:0-27752 GCA_034211315.2 Aedes japonicus
GTTTCTGGATTCCGAACGCACCTCTTTTGGATCCGTGGATGTACCACGGCCTTTTAAACCTATGAGATGGTTGATTCGTCACATCGTGAATAGAGTTTTGATATCGAGTCGAAACGTCTACGTTTCGAATAAGGTGGGTACACAACTTGTTACGGACTTCAAATCGACGCCAACCGTTCTTCTATATTTACATTTAAAACGCGAATCACACTGCAATATCTCCACCTTTGGAGATCAGCCTTTATAGACATCCGGGAGTTCACGACGCCCTCACAACTACCAGCATCAATCCGACCATTACTGCAATGAAAGCAACGATCAACACGACCCTACTCCTGGCCGGTTCTCTGGGGAACACCATCTCATTGATGTAGTTACAGTTGCCACCATCGCCCTTCTGCGACAGACGTTTTCTTTCCGGAACTTCGGCCATTCTATCCGTACCGTACATACTGCCCAGGCTGTAGGACCCGTTCCCGTGGTCGTAGCATCCGCGAAGTTCAATCGCAGTGCCATTGTCTGGAGTTTCCTTGAGTATGGTGTCAATATGGGGCAACTGCCATTTTACCGTGCTGGTCGAAGGCCAAGTCTCATTCGAAGCATTTCGCAACGGAAGTAAACCGGATCCAAGATCCGAACAGCTGCAGATTACTGTGACACGGATGAAGCGTTCGCTGCATTCCAGATTCAACTGCCAGCATCTTTCCATATATGAATAACCGACCGAAACGTCACGAGGGACATTGAACGGACTACGGCCAGCGTAATCCAAACCGATTGAGGTCAACTGAACGGACAGGTTGAATCCGGCCGGGCAGTTATCCATGGGCCATTGAGTCGTGGCACATTGTCCCTTGTATAGGTACGTCGCCGTTTCCATTGGATGGAAGAGGAGGAGAAGCGCTCGTAGCAACATTGTTCTAGCGAATGACGTTTATAGGGACAGTAGTGTATGGACAGGTATTTCGGATTGATGTCACTGGGCTTCCGGGCTGTAATCGGTGCAATTATCGTAATGGATGTCTTTTAAATCACAAAAGCGTGGTACACTGCAAGTCTATTGTGCTACGATCAAAATACCTTCTGCGTATTATTTCCGGGTTTTTCAGGTTCCGTCTTTAATTGAGTGTATTGATCTTATTATGGTCAAAAAAAGAAAAAAAAGGGTGGAACGGTCAAAAATTGGTCGACTCAAATTAAGAGTATTTGAAATTTTGAACAATCCTCTTTTTGAAAACAGTTCGAAAAGGTATTGTAAATTTTCGTTCAATGTCATGTTCATAAATGGAGCGTCACAAAACGTTCAAGATTGCTTTATAAATCATGTGAAGTTTTGAGACATGTCATACATTGCCTACACTACTTAAGTCCGTTTTTGTTGGCAATATTTCTTACCACTGCTAGTTCTTATGATTAAAAAAATCCATTTTACAAGTGACGACCACTCAACACTTAAGAAGGTTGTAAGTCTCAGACGAAATAGGCCTATCTGTCAAAAGATAAGCTTTTTCTTTTTATTTACTGGAATTCATTGGAATTTGCTCACTTTAATTTTAATATTTCAAGAAGTGAATAATTGAAATGTTGGTTATAGTTTTCCTAGTTTTCCATGTTTACTACACGGAAACAACTCCGTTTCTGTTTTTATGAATAAAAAATCTTGAAACTAACCATTATCTTATTTTTCGAATTTATATCTCTTATTCATGGTTTTACAAATGAAATAACAGACGCGAGTCATGAACTTTGGAAAAGTTGTTTTGCCTCAAATCTTATGTTGTTTAATCACCTTCATTAGTCAAGAGTTTATTCAAGAATAACAATAGTGTAGTAAGTACAGCCACCAGGACCTATCACTGCTCTTTACACCAACACCTGGTTCGAATCCCGATGTGGATTATTTTTTGTTTACATTTAGAGTCGATAAAGTAGATTTGCCAGTTTCGTGAATAAAGTTTTCAGTATCAAGGAATTCAGCTCATGGTTTGAATCCGATCAAATCGTGATTTCAGTGCGGTGGACAAATAGTTCAGGATATCATGAATATTGTTGGTGTATATAACATAACACAAAAACACGACATATTCATGAAATCATGAACTATTTTTCTAATAATGAAGAACTAATTATTTCCCGTGTAGATTGAAAATTTCAAATCTCAAAGAAAATTCAGATTCCGAGAGGATCATTATTATTTCAAGGCGGATTTCATGCAGCTCTCAGTTCAAAGTTGACAAGACGACTGGAAAACTGATGGTTCGAGTGGTTTAGCAGAACACGTTTGAGCAGAAAAAGCATAAGAACTCGACAAGAGCTTCAAATTATAGGAAATATTTTGTACCTGTTTCAGTATAAGTTTTTCGATCGGGAGTACGACACTTAGCACCAAATTTCACAAAACAAATTTAAATAAAACTACTGTATCACTCCTAAATTATTTTCGCACATGATCAATAGGCCATTCTGTTTCATAACATTAAAGTGCCTACTGTTACACCTTGAGACGCGACTTTCGGCTTCAAAATATCAACACTGAATGACGCATTTTGTTGCTGTCCTTTTTTTTCCGGCGCAACTTTGTTGCCTTGCGTTCAAATTCATTTACCAGCCTCAATACGACTCTGTTTGATGAATCCCTTTTACCGAACCACAATATTTCAGATTCAACTTTGCCGACTTAATTTAGCTTCATACATCATGTTTTCGGTTCAGTGTACCCATATCTACTAAATGTCATTCACTTTTGTCATCATCAGTCTTCGCAATTAAAGCGCGATTCAAAGTAAATTTGGACGCATTCAAGTGATCATAACTCAAGAATTAAACAACATACACGGTTGATCAAAACGTCAAACAAAAGGGTATATAACAAATTATTACATTTTACCGTTACGAACAAACTATCGCACTTTACTTGCGATCGATGTCACAGTCGCTGGTAACACTGTACCGGCGAACTTATTCCACTTATAAACGCATGTGTTGTGCATTTGTCACATCTTTACCGCATCCTCGAAGTTTTCGCTTGACAATTGCCCAATATTTTCCGATCGGTCTGAACTCAGGGCAATTCGGAGGATTAATCTCTTTGGCGAAGAAATTAACATTGTTTGCAGCAAACCATTCTAGTACCTCCTTAGAGTAGTGACAGCTGATGAAAACCTTGGTTTAAGGCCACAACTGCAGATTCCTTGCCAAATCATTAATTTGCGAGCAAACTTATCAGCAAAAACAAATTTATACCTGAAAGGGACATCCCGACGACCAGTTGGCAGGTAAAATTTTCGTCCGGGGATTTCTTTACAATCCATTTTGACATATGTTTCGTTATCCATTTAAATACAGGCATCAAATTTCGTCAAAACTTGTTCGTATAGTAATCGTGCTCGATTTTTGGCCACTAAATTTTGTTTCAGGGAGCAATTTGGATGTTTACTGTCACAAACAGACTTATGTCCTTTTTTGAAAGGATGTTACGCACGGTGGAAAAGTTGGTTTCATATTTCTTTGCCAAATCACGTATGGAGACACCTGGGTTGCTTTTCACGTACTTCAACACCTTTCTCCTCAGCTTTTTGTCCCAAGTGCTCCTTTTATGATGGATGCACCGTGCTCTATCCACACTCAGAGTATCCTTGTAACGTTTGATCACAAGACACACCGTTGAGTTTGGGAATTTTGAAACTCTTGCTATTTTTGAGGCAGACCGCGAAGGGTTCTCTAGATGTTTGTGCAGAATTAATTTTCTTTTCTCAATTTCCATGATCCGTTACCTCTAAATCCGTCGATCAATCGAGAAAAACCTTTCAACACAATTTCTTCGCCAATGAAACATCAACAAATGCCTGTCAAACGTTTTTTGTTTCAACCACCAGGGACGCGGTGGTGTATTAAGCCGTGTGTCCAGATTTACTTTGAATTTACTTTGAGTGTGAATGTTGAATCCTGTTGAACCCAAGAACCTGTAGCAGAATTCGTAAGTAAAACACTGCTTACATCCTACTTACTACAGATTCGACACTCGAAACTGAAGAAGTCAATAAGTCGCAGCCGGAATAGGCCTTTTTGTCAAAGAATAAGTTTTTTCTAGTGAAATTTAAAGAAATTCGCGCGATTTTACTAGGGATAAAGGGTGTACCGTTTAAAATCCGTACAAACTCATATTGCTTTAACTTTTGATCCGTTCGGTAAAATTAATTGATTTTGCGTAGGCATAATTCTACACTGAGCAAACAAATCGAGAGGAATTCAAAGGAATATCGTTTGGAAATTAACCAGAAGACATTATTGCAAATTTTATACGATTCTCTACACTCAGCCAAATAATCTTAAGAATTTCATTAGATAAATTTATGAAATTCATACTGATTTCTTATAGCAAATAATCATAATGCAATCTTATGAATATCGAAAGTTTATTTCGATGAGTGTAATCACAACAAGTTCATAGGACGATCGTATGAAAATTTTCATGACAGGAAAAAAAGTTGCCATTGGGATTCCAACCACGAACCTCGGGATCCAGAGACGAGCCAGAATTTTTTAACACGCTTGATAAATGATGCCAATTGAAAGTTTATAAGATGCATGTTTTTCTCGACCAATGCAATAATAACCATTGCATACGATTTCGTATGGAATGCGGCTTGGACCCATTGTTTTTCGGTTCATAGTTCCGATCGTATGAAAATCGTTCGTATAATTTCCTGAGTGTATGTACTTTGAGAATAAGGATCCGTTGCATCGTGCCATCGGAAAAAAAAGTTGGGAATCGCGAGTTTCACGGTTTCTGGCATCATAAAACGAAGACGTTGATATCGTAGCACGTAGCTTTGAGACGATGGCGGAAACGTACATCAGACTTAAGGCTGAAGCTAGTAGGATTGGGCTTGTGATTAATGCGTTGAAAACAAAATACATGAAGGGAAGAGGCTCACGAGAAGACATTGTTAGCCTCCTATCACGAGTTCAGATTGAATGAAATCGAGGTAGTAGACGAATTCGTGTATCTGGGCTCATTGGTGACCCCCGATAACGACACCAGCAGAGAAATACAAAGGCGCATTATGGCTGGCAATCGTGCCTACTTTGGACTGCGAAGGACGCTTAGATCGAACAAAGTTCGCCGAACCACAAAGTTGACCATCTACATGACATTAATTAGACCGGTAGTTCTCTACGGCCACGAAACATGGACATTGCTAGTGGAGGACCAACGCGCCCTTTGAGTCATTGAACGGAAGGTGCTGCGTACCATCTACGGTGGAGTGCAGATGGAAGACGGAACGTGGAGGATGCGAGATGTGGCTAAAAAGTTGCATGTGAGCAAGACTTTCGTGCAGAATACAAAAACTCGAGCTGGACTACGTACGTTTAAGGTTCAGAAGTCCCCAAACCGTGACGAGAAACAGAATACGGTCGAAAAAAGCCGTGCCCGGAATTTGTACGATCAGAAATTAACGAAACCCTACTGCTGCGTAATGAATGATAAGAGGATATGTGAAGGCGGACTTCAACCAGATTTTTGGAAACCTGTATGTGACTTCCAAGGATAAATGTGGGGTTCCCAAGAACCTTCGGACACAGAAGATGTTGGAGTTCGCCAAGAAGCTCTCAATTTGGCAAGCGATTTGTACTTGCGGAAAGCGGAGTAGACCCTTCGTTACCGCAAGCGCCATGGATGACCACGTGTATTTGGAAGAGTGTAATTCCCTTTCCTGAAGGCTCATGACGTCCCAGCGATCTTCTGTCTGGATTTGGCGTCATGCCACTACACGAAAAACGTGCTAGAGTGGTATATGGCGAATGCTGTCGATTTCGTGCCGAGATCTGAATCCCCCAAACACTCCGGAACTGCGCCCAATAGAAAAATACTGGGCCATTATCATGGACAACGACCAAAAGTGGCAAAGAATGTAGAAAAATTGAAGGAAGCAAAGGTTGATATGCAAAAAAAAAACTGTCGATTCTGAGGTCGTGCAGGACCTTATGGCTGATGCTAAGGTCAAGGTTAACGCATTCGGATATGAAGGTGAAAAAATAAATATGAGAATGATGCTAAAACTAACTTTTATTGTTTGGTTTTACTCCCTGAAAGTTTTGTGATGTTCGGATAAAAACTCGAATTTTGAGAATGATTTTTTTTTGCGTCCGGATTTTAGACGGCACACCCTTTAGTTTGAGGGATTCTTTTTTTTTTTTTTTTTTTCTTAAGCTGACTAATTGAAGTCAAGTTTGTTCAAATTTTCCCAGATTTCCATTTACGCGCATAAAATTGTTTTCTTAAAAAATGTTTTTAAAAACAGAGAAGTAAAACCAGTGTTGGCGAAAGCTGTAGAATAAGCCAAGAGCTACAATTTTATTACACTCTGTTTGCATTAGTTCAGCTTCTGAAAAAAGTTAATAGTAAAACCCATCCAAATGCGTCAAAATGACTGTTCACAGCACTATTAGCAACACAACTCAACCGAGTGTTTTGAGATTCAAGAAAGATTTTTAAGATTTGGGAACCGATTCAAGCCACCAGTAAGGATGCTGTTGAGTTCACCCAAAAGTAAGTTCAGCGGAAAACGGGAAAGTGTTTTGAATTAGTTTTATAAAAAGCATGCTTGCTACACACAAAACTTATTCAACCATATTTCTGTACCTGCATTCTACCCAACCCTCACTCATTACCGGAAAACCACATCAACTTAAAAATAAGCGAAAGCAAACCGAGTGCCACGGCACCAACGGCAACGAAGAACAGTAGCTTTTCCTGCATTTTCTCATCGAATCTCCGGAACACCATCTCATTCACGTAGTTGCACCCGGCCGTATCGATGGTCCATTTCGGAGCCTCGTGAAACCGATCAACGCCCAACAGAAGCCCCGTACGGCAGGACCCGTTTCCGAGCTCGTAACAGCCTGCCAAGATGATTCCTGGCTTGGCATCTTCCGTTAGCGTCAGTTCGAAATTGTGCAGTTGCCATTTAAAATCGGGCTGTAGGACCTCGGATGCGGTCAACAGCGTCAAGGTGCGATTGCCGCTGTCCGTGCACTTGCAGCTCACGGTGACGTTGATGAACTGTTCCGTGCATGTCAGATCCAATTGCCAGCAGTTTTCGGCCATTGTGATCAAGTAGGGCATACCATCGGGAATGTTGAAAGGACTGTGGCCGATGCAGTCCGGAGCTACTCCAAACAAGCGAACAGAGGTATTGAATCCTGCTGGGCAGTCCTCCAGCGGAGATTGGCTGCTTTGGCAGGATCCTGTGCATGGATATGCTTGAACTTCTGACTGGCAGCAGAGCAGGAGAAGAAGAGCAGGGAACAGCATTATTACGCTCAATGACGGAAATGTTCGGATGCAAATTGGTTTTTCGTGAGGAAGTGAATGTGTTTCCTCATTGTTATCGGTAATTGAAAGGAATAGCCACCGATAATAATGCTAATGGAAACGGAAATCGTTGGTCTTTGGGTTCAACAATAGTTCTGTTAAACTGAGTAATGAGATGCTTAATTAACCTATGAGCAGTCGCGCTGTTGAACTTTGTACAACACATGTACATTTTCCCTTACTATTATGATGCAGAAGCACCTAGCGATGGAAAACCAACGTTTATTTTCCAAGAAACTCGTTCTGGACCAAACAACGCATTCCTATAGCGCGGTGTAATGCGATATAGCAAGTCGGGTCCACGTAAATAAAACTGGTTCCAACTTGGTATATCCCTTGATTCCGGCCATCTTAGTGGCTTCTTTCTTTGACAAAGCAGATCCTAATCTCTTCGTTGGTGACTATCAGTTGGAGAATTTTATCACTACGTGGCGCTAGTGGGCAACTAAATTTCTTAAAAACGCTCTATCTTTAGATCCGGACCAAATTGGTGGTTTCAGTCTTGGATAAAGTTGGTCAGCTGGTCAAGGTAAATTGATTGATGCACAGAAGTTCAGAGTTATCTCAATACGTGGCGCTAGTGTGCAAGTAAATCTCCCAAATATGCTAAATCTGGGGACACTGGCCATATAGAACGTCCCTGTCTTCGATATAGTTGTTCAGTGGACATGGCTTTTTCATTGGTGATTAATAGTTCAGGGCTTTTGCGCTTGTGCACAAGCGAATTTCCTGAGCATAACGTAATTTTTTATCCTGTCCACATGGAAGATTCCCGTCTTCGGCAAAGTTGTTCAGTTGTTCAGTGCCATTAGTTTGATGGAAAGAAGTTAAGACCTACTGTACAACTTTGCCGGAGACAGAAACCTCCGTCACTTTTCTTCTTCTTGATGCATCCACCAACGGAGCGATTTGGCATACCGATGGAACTTGCCGTCTTATGTATGGAAAATTTTGGAGCTATAAATAGGTTTTTGAAGCTTACTCTTCCCACACTTCTGGTTTCATAATGAAAAGAAGCGAGTAAATGAGAAACATGTCAAGTGAGTAAACATTTCGTTTGCAATATAGAGGACGGTCAATTAATGTCAACAGATCACTCTCGCTTGCTGTACAGAACCGCCATACACAAAGTAGCAAACGCTGCTAGTGTTTTAACGTATTTTCATTTCAATCTTATATTTGGCGTACCTTGTTCTAGCTTGAATGTTTGTCTGCACTTTTCAATTACTCTGCCAACATTTTTATTCATCAGCAGAAAGCTACGACCATGTCAAAATATCAAATCTTCACGCTCAATACGCTAGTTGCTGATCAAAAAACTTAGAAGCAAATTCACATTCACGAATTTCAAACCCATTTTGAACAAAACCATTACTTTTGTCAAACAGTTGGTTTCAAATTCCGAGAACGTTTCTCTCATTTTGAAGTTTCTGCCCATAATAGATACGATGAGTTTGCGTTTGAGGCCTTCCTTAGCTCAGCGGTAAAGGCGTGGCTACAAAGCAACGCCATGCTGGAGGTGACTGGGTTCGATTCCCGGTCTGGTCTTAGGAATTTTTCGTTAAGGAAAATTTCCCAACTCCCTGAGCATAAGGGTATGATTGTACTTGCCACACAATCATACTTATGCAAAAATAATACCTGGCATCGGAAGCTATCAATTCATAACTGTGGCAGTGCATTTAGAACACTATGTTGAGAGCAAGCAATAAGCGAATTGTGAAAGCAATCAGCTTGAAAAGCTAAGAAAGAAGAAAGAAGTATTTGCGTTTGCGTGGATTTGACAGTTCTTCCATACACGGAGAAACCAAACTATCCAAATTGAAGTGTGATAGTACTCAAAACTAAGTACTCTGATAGGACTAGTATTTTGGATATAATTTTGTTCTCACCCGTAGGTAGCTTTAACTCAATCTTAAAGTTAAATTGAAAAAGTCAATTTTACGCAAAGCAAGGTATTTTAAGAGTAGTATGTTTTTAGTATACGTGCGAGGTGCCTTCCATGAAACAATCCAAATCGGAGTGTTGGGCTGCCACTTTGCTTTGGCTGAAAATTTTTGATCGCCATTTAATAAACAATTGTGCTGTGAGGCGGAAGCAAATTCGTGTTTCAGTTTAAAATTTTACGCGTTTATGGATATGGATATGGATCAATTGAGTAAAATTGTGGATTTGGAAACCCCGTTACAAAAAATTTACCGGTAAGTGTAATTATTTCACTTATTCGATTGCTTTTTCTAATTCTAGTGGCTTTGGAGGGATGGAGAACTTTATTAGTGAAAACCCAGTATTTCAGCAAAGTTCATGGAGATGATCACGGAACTTCGATATGATGAGTCACTTCCTGAAAAGAAGGTCCTGAAGTTTCTTTCATGGCTTTCCTCTATCATTCTTTAGAGTCAACGGCATGCCATGCCCCTAGTAAATCGTTTCATGACAAACGGAAAGTACTCGTTTCAATATGAACTTTTAGTGGATTTGATCAAATTCCCAATGGAATGTTTCAATGTACCCGAGAATGTACCAATAATAAAATACATTTTGTTTAATTTGCATTTTTAGATTTCGTTTATTGAATTTAGCTAAAGAAAGTTCACTAAATCAAGTTCTCGAATAATGTTTTCCAAAAAAAAACTCAATTTTGGATTATTTTTACTGTAGATTCACTGTTACACAAACAGTTCATTTCACTCAGCACTGAGTCTTTTCGAAATACTCAAAATTGGATACTTTGCAAATAACTTAATTATGACTGGTTTTACTTTGCTGTCAAGTTGAGTGAAAATCACTTAATTTTGGATAGTTTGGTTTCTCTGGGTAAGTTTTGTGTCGAACTTACGTTCTCAATCACGGAGATAACTCAGTACTCAGACACGACTGGTACTAGTAACTGAGAAAGCACTTATAACTGTAAATAGTGGACAAAAACGCATACATTTCAGAATAGGCAATAATTGTAATTTAAAAAAATACCTCAACTCACTGAAAATAATTTTTAAAAGGGCTTCCGTTCAAAGGTTCGAATAAATTAGGAGAGGTATTGCAGTTCTGCGATAGCGCTAAGAAAGCCATGCCAGGGTTAGTGGACTACGCTACCATAGACTAACTCTAAGACCAGTAAATCCCGAACAAATACGATTTTTTTCTTGGCTCAGTCAGTACTAGCACATTGGTCCCAAGCTCGGTCCCAAGCTTAATGATGCACCCTTAAGACCGCAACTCACACCAATACACTCTCAAATATTCTGTTAAAATAACATAGCAAATCAAAACAACAACAAAGATACTTGTACCAAAAGGTAAAGAAAAGCGCAAGAATACATGGCAAGGTGCAGACTGCAAGGTGTACTTCGAAACTAGGGGTTCTCCAACAGTGAATCAATTTCAAATCGCTAGTTGCACATTGATTGTTGACGCTACGGTTAAAACGTGATAAGCGGCAACAACTCCAAAAAACAGTTTTTGTTTGTAAATTTAAGCAGGCTTCTGCATATCTTATCGTTATGGGGGTAATGAAGTCCTTGAGTACTTGAATAAAATGTTGCATAAAAGTAATTTATGTTTCAGATACTCGTTTAGCAAAATAAGCTTCACGACTTCATTTACTCCCCTGCCGATAAGACAAACCATAAGACATGCCAAAGCCGAATTTTTTTCTAATAACTAAAAAGTTTTTTTTACAAAAAAAAAAAATGATCTAAGAATGTTGCCCCTTTTTTAAGTTACTTAAAATTTAGTGTTGTCATAAAATTTTCAACACAATAAATAATGTTTCCTTGGTTTTTTTCAACAATTATTTTTTATAAATTTCTCCGAGATGCAAATTTTTAAATTAAGGTTTATGCTGAAATGCATGCGCCCTTTTCAGCAATTGCTTTTGGTAAATCGAAAAATGTCGATATTTACACATCATTGAATAAGATTTATTTTGTAAGCACAAAACATTTTTATTGGCCACATCGACGATTTATCTCGATTTTCAAATTACTTAAAATAAGTTTAAATAAATAAGATAAACAGATTAAGTGACAGTTAAAATCCAGTCGCACTTTTAAAAAATAATCCCAGTGCATCAAAATTGCTAACATTTGAATGTCAGCTCCATTCTACATGTAGATCTCATTTAATATCCTTAAACAACCCAATCACTCTTGAGTCGGAAATATCTTGCCACTCATGGGAAATACTCAAGTTCCTTAGTCAAATGCATGTTGAAAATTTCATTCAAATAAAAAAGTCGATTCAAACTTAATATATTATCAGGCCATTCTGACTGGATATGCTCCTGATTAACGTCATACCGCAATGTGTCACCATTACTAACGTGGCAGGCTATTAGGCTTAGTGACGTTTAACGCACGCACACTACAGCGCCATTTAGATCAAAGGAGTTCAAGTAAGAAGGAAAATCATTTGAAGAAAAACAAACCATAATTCCTCTGCATGTGCCAGAAAGAGAAAGGTGATTAAACGTCAAAAGCCTTATACGTGTAATATCAAATTACTTATTATTTCCAACCGTGTAATCAGCTGTCAAAGTGGTTCAATAAACAGGGGTTCATTTATTCAAAAAAGTATAAAACTCTGAATATTGACTTCTCGAAATATTTAAGTGTGTGGTGATGGGGTGTGATATGTATGGGATCAAAGAATCGATGTACGTTCACATCCCATTTCTTACTCACACAATAGAGACGTTAGAGAATTCTATTTTAGATCAAATCAGCACCAACATTTGATTAGGGCGAATCTGCTTTTGTAAACACTTTGTCTGCTAATTTATCGGAAGTTAAATAAAGTTTCTTCATATTGAATATATCAGCGGATAGAGATAAAGCTCCTCTGCCTTAAAGAGTGCCTGATTTGTATTTGTGACTTTTTGTTCAAGAAATTCGCCCTAATCTAATGTTGGCGCTGAAATAATTAAAACTATCAATTTACTTATATTTATAAATTCGTTAAACGAGGAACATACCGTCATGTAAGTACCTTGCTACTTTATACTAGCATGTTCAAAATTGTGGTCTGAGCTGGGAACAGATTAAATTATTTTCCGTGTAAAATGTGTGACTTCAACCGCAAGATGTCGTAACTAAAGGGTCACCCTAGACTGCTACGTTGCGAATGCGTTGACGTAAATTTGACAGAAAAGCTATGGGAAAACTGTCAAACTACGCAAACGCATCCGCAACGTATCAATTGTGGGAGCTCACAAAATTCATCAATATTTGACATTCAAGATAAACTTCCGTTCTGTGAGTTACCTCTATGATGTAAGCAATGTAAGTGTTACTGCGTTTGAGTATGATTTGTCAATGGAATTTGATCATGATTCTGATAGAATAATCAATTGCTATTCGCGGCGCCTTGCTACATAAGTGGTAGCCTTCATCATCATCATCATCATCATCATCATCATCTATCGTGCCAGGGAAGTAGTTCCTTCAATCTACCTACACACGTAAATGACTCCGTTAAATGGTAATTATACACTCCCCACACGGAAAAAAATCCGTGCCCGGATCCGTGAACTGCAGTCATGAATTCGAGAACAAGCAAAAATACACCGTGAACTGAATCACGTAATCATGAACTAAATCACGTTTTTAGGTAAAAATCTGTTTCTGTGCACAGAAAAAAAACGAAACGAGTATAGTTTGTAATCAGAAATCGTGTTCCGTCATGTTTTGCTAATACCTACATCGATATTTCATTAACATGCGATAAATCGATTTGTTTTCCCATTCATCGTTGCATGAACCTCCCAAATTGAAAATCACAAAGAAAAATGTCTATTGTTTGCCCTGGCTGGCTCATCAAAAGGCGCCTCTCGTCGGCGTCCAAAGGAAAGGTCAAGGCAACAACAAACTTTCCTTTCATTACCGTCTGACTAGCTTGGATCGAGGTAATTGAATGCCTACACAACACCATCGCCCAAATGGCAACCACCTTAAAACATCAACAACAACAACCGTTCCGTTGACCACTAGGACTGGCCGCACCGGACCGAGTGCAAGTTCCTCGACGGCCGGCGGCGCGGCGAGTGATAAATGAGCCGTCCCCACTCACCCAGAAGACGGTGATCGTGTGCCATTAAACAACGGCTCATTAATCGACTTAATTATAACGTTTAAATTTTACGATCATGTGTTGAGCCATGTTGTCTGGCGCCCCACACCGGACAGGTTCCGTTCCGTTCCATTCGGTGCTAGTAATCATGTGCAAGAGCCGCCGGTTTGTGATTCTGTCAGCGAGCACTTCTCCAACAAACACGCGATCGCATTCGAATGTCGCCTGGCTCTAGACGGCCTACTGCGTCAAATTGGACGCCATACCAGCTGAAACAATTGCCATAAATGTAAACAATGAAGCGTGAGAAAAAAAATAATACACAAGAGATACTCGAGGGGTTTGTTTTTGTTACGTTGACTGGTGTTGTTTTCCCGATGCTTATCGCACTCTCATTTCTCCCGCCGATGAAAGGGAAAAACGAGCGTGCATGGAATTGTACGATTTTCACACTTTCACAGTTGATTTGCGCACGTGATACGGGAGGGAAGAGAGGGCAGCACGAGCACGCATCAGGTTGACGTTTGGCTTGGCTTGAGTGCCCGGTGCTCGGTGGAAAAGTGGTGTAAAAGGTTGCAATTTTACGCGTGTAGAAAAGTCGTGATCGGCGAATTCGATTCGGCTGGTTCGCCAGCCTTTCCGGTGGTAATTCGGTCCGTGGCAATGAGGTGAAATCTACACACCGAGATCGGCTAAACGATCCCTTAATTGCCCTCTCACCGGGTGCTTAATTAGCGGAACTGTTACATTTCTTCAGGGGTAGAATCCGTTGCCTACCGTGGCAACGGCAGCAATGAAATTAATGTTAATCTCGACCAGCCAGGCTCATTACCATCAGCAATCATTCGTCATATGGAAGTTGAAAGACGATATGTGGTGGAAAAAAGGTCTGGACGAATGCTCTCCTAGGGGATATGATCTCTCACGCGAAACCCGTCAGAAGCTGTACATTTACGGAACATAGGCAGGCCTACGCGTGTCAGAGTCAACGGTGCTAATCATCGAGGGCATGTAAAGCCACGAACAGTCGTTACTCTTGGTCAGCTCCGGCTCCTCTCGGTCGGTCACCCATCTCACCATCGGGTTTGTAGATGATATGCTAATGGGCTGGAGCAATGCAAACAATGCCCTGCTGACGGGATCGGGCAGCATCCCACCGGAATTGAGTAGAAGGCAAACAGCAACAGCAACAAGAACAAGAACACGAGTCACGAGCTGTCAGCACCATCGGCAAGAACTCATTGAGCTTGAACAACAGTAAGAAAAATACAGAAGCTACTGAACGGTGGCGCCGCCTGTCCTGACTGCTGCCTCGTCTTCGTTTTCGAGGTTAGATTCCACATTAACATATGGGAGATCTGCAAACTGTTTTTTTTGCTTAAATTGAAGCTGGATACATTTCCCGTAAGTGCAGGTTGCTAACATTGTCGTATGCAATTATACCGAAGAGATGAGAACAAACAGTTTGGTTTCCTCATAGTAATTCCTACAGAAACTACAAAGAGCCAGTGCAGTTCGAGTTCGCAACTAATTGAGCTCATATTTTGGAAGAAGAGTCGGACCTGATTTGAAATCAATTGAGTAGGGTGAAGCAGAAACGATACTTCGAATCACCTAGATGGAGGGCTATGCAGGAGATGTAATTAAACGAGAGAGATGGAACAAGATTGATTCGCTAGCATGAATATTTCAACTTATTTAAAGGGCGAACACGAAATTATTGCAACACTTACAATTGCCTGTAATTTTTTTTTCCCATTGGTTTGAAATTAACCAAATTTTGCAAAGTTTATCTAGACATCTGGTGAAGTGTGTAGTTGTGTTGTTTATTGTGGTCAAGATGAAAGTGAATCGAGTAGAGACGCGTTAAAAAGGAGGGCTCAAATCAGTACAATAGATTTTTTTAAGGTAGTTTATAATAGTAATAGCGTTATGTCCATGTTAACCTCCTTGTTTCGGATGTTTTGTGTTTGCTTGCGTTCAATGCCAAGTTCAATAACGACAAATTAACTCACGTTCTAATTCTTTGGTTGTGAGGGGTTGATCTGCGAGGCGATGAGATTGAGTGGGAACAAGTATCCTAGATACTATTGGGCTGTACGATTGTATCACTGGAAGGAGATTATCTCCGCGGACTTTGCAGGTCTACAGGTTACAGGTTTACAGGTCCACCCATCAATTTTGGCCCTTTATATAGTGTTAAATTGAATACTGGCACATGTGGAACTTGATTAAGTCATTCGCAATTCGTTGCAATAATGAATTGTATATATTACAAACATACATATTTAATAAAAAAATATGGAAGAAAAAAATACACGAGCTTTTCCTTTCTATTTGTTTGAGGTTTTATTTAAACAACCCCAGAACTGTCATATACTTTCACCTCTGATGATGTTCTAGTACACCACACTAAACCAAAACATCATACCATGATCGGTTGAATGATTGTTTTATGGTTTGTGTTTTGTTAATAGAATTTCTAAAAAAAAAATGGCATTTTCGCCCATAATTTATAGTATTTTATCCGGGATTTCGCTAGAAAATCGAAGGTGTCGACCTGTTTTGTCCAAAAATCCACGAAACGGTCTGGACTACATGCCTAAAAAGTGCAGAAGGCCTCAAACAGAAAGGAGAAGTATAATGTCGCTGCTAATTGCCGTGTCTTGAAGCTCTTGTACGCAGTTGGTCACCAATCCACATTGCATCGTGATGGATGACAAATCCTACATTGAGGCTGACTTGCGTCAACTTTCCGGACAGGAATATTTCGTCACCAAGTTCACATGACAGCTACACAATTAATAATTATTCTTTCTAAACGTGACGTTAATCAAATTTTGTATACGTCGAGAAGCGTGAACAAAGATTTATTTTTAAATAAGGTGTACCGAAACCCAAACAGATACCAACTGACAAAACTTGCGTTGGATTGAATTGACATTTTTGTTTCTTTTGACTGATTTTTCTGTTTCGAAAGCCACTCGCATTTACATGACATTTTGGTTTTGTGTAGGAAGTACCTAAAATAGACGCAAAAGGGAGGATTTTTCTATGCAGTTCATAATTAGTATCGGTCGACTTTCCATCTTTTTCTCGTATTCGTACTAGCTCTGATTGCATCATGTCGTCAACGAATGTTTTTCATCCTCATTTCGACTGATTTGCGCTATAGCGCTGATTCAATCGTATACGCATTTTCTTTCGCAATCGAATTTGAACGGAAGAAGATAGTCAAGAATGAAGAATCCAAGAAAATCGCCATCGGCTTGTCAAAGATTTTGATGTTTCGATTTGAACCGACGGGAAATCCACTCGATAAAAGGAGGATGTTTGGATTCAGTGTAGATCAAAACTTACAAAAGGACAATTTAAAGTACTATACAGGGTGAGTGGTAAAGCTAGTCAGTGTTTTTTAAACATGTGTAATTTTGGATGGGTCAATAAACATGTTAGCGTATTTTTTTTTGTAGTTTTTTCAAATTGCAACACGGTTTGCAAGTTTGTTATGAATTTTCATTCGTTTGGGACTCATGGTAATCATGGACGTGAAAAGGGAGCTCGTGATAAGACTGTTGTTAAAACATTTTAGTCCGTGTACTATTTTAAGCAAAATTGAAGCCACTCGGAATAAACGAAATATTCATCTGTAGCACCATCAAACGCTACAATCAAACCGGTTTTCTTGGAAAATAGCTCCCAGACCTGACCGTAAACGTACTGTTAGGTGTCTGGAAGCCATCAAACAAGTGAGAGTGCAAATTCCGCGGAATTCTGGTAAGTCTGGTCGAACGATGGCCAAAGAACTGGGAATGTCGCAACGATCAGAAGTATTTTAAAAGACGACCTTGGACTTAATACATACAAAAAACAACGGGTGCATGGCTGCAAAAGCAGAAAATTGGAACAGTCGAAAGACGTCGGAAGCTGCTCAAGATGATTGTGAATTTCGGTTTTAGGACGAAACAATGTTCCTTCTACAGGATCACCACAACCAACACAACTAGCTGTTCGAAGGTTCCAGAATGTTCCAAAGGCGATGTTTCTCCCAAACTTTGAAGGTTCCACCCCTGTTCATTGAACCTGGTGTTAAAATCAATATTACATTCATAATATTTTGAAGAACCATTTGTTCCCTTCACTCTGTACTGACTCTGAACCATGCGAAAGCTGGACAATTTTCTAGATTTATTTCGATAAATCGTTTGCTTCTTCAACTGATTCGAAACCTCTAGACTTCTATACATGGTTCTGGTGCTGAGAAAATTGGGGAATACCGAAGGACAAACCATGAAAACTTTTGAGAAACGTTTCGTGAAAATATAGTATGGCATGCCCCAAGATATCGTGCGTGCAAGCTGGAACGCTTTCCAGCAACGCATGTGGTTGGCAATAAAGGTAAAATGAGAAAAATTTGAACTGAACTAAATAACAAATGTTAAAGATATACCAAACAGGAAATACATTGAAAATTGAAATTCATACAAACTCCACATTTTTATGATCATATATTTACTTCACTGACAGCAATTTCTTCTTACCCTGTAGGTCAACGGCTGGCAACGGAGTACAAGGTAGTAAAGGTTACCTGTCAGTATATTTTGTCTTAGTGTATCTCTTGTACCACAAAAGTTCTACTCATGGACGTAGTAGATCTACGCCCCAATGAAAAATTTCTTGAACAGTTTTGTTTACCGTATGTGCATGTTCATGCACTAGTGCAATGAGTAGTTAGCGGATCTGATGTCACTTTCACTTTTTTGTAAAAACACTATTTAAAAAAACTTTTTTGAGCGTATAGTGAACGATGGTGATTTGGAAACTAGGAGAATTTAAAACTAAAGGGCGATACGGTCAAAATTTGGTCAATATCAACTTGACGTATTTCTTTCAATTTTGCATTTAAAAAACCTGAACACCCCTCATTTTGAAGGTGTCTGTGTGTAGAATGTTGCTCCTATTTTGATTTTGGAATTCACTCTTCGAAAATTCGAACTACTCGCACGCAAAGTTGGAACAATCGCTAAAAGTTGCCAAATCAACCGTTACAAATGCAATTAAAGTGTTTGGGGAACGTTTGTCGACAGCCAGGAAGTCTGGATCAGGGGGAAATCGAAAACCGGAAGCCGCTGAGACGACAAAGAGAGTTGCCGGTAGTTTCAAGCGAAACCCTAACCTATCTCTCCGAGATGCCGCAAATAAGCTGGGTGTATCGTCTACAACCGTGCATCGAGCCAAAAAACGAGCCGGACTATCGACTTACAAGAAGGTGGTGACTCCAATTGAGAAATACTGGGCTATTGTCAAGCGGAACCTAAAGAAGACCAAAACACTGCTAAGGACGAGCAGCAGTTCAAGGCAAACTGGCTTTCTGCGGCGAAGAAGGTGGACAAGGTGGCTGTACAAAATCTGATGGCAGGGGTCAAGCGTAAGGCCCGGCAATTCGGATTTGGAAAAGCGGAAGCCTAACTGAATATTTTTCCTGAATTTTATACTAATTGAACTTGAAAAAGAAATTTAATTTGATTTTTTAAATAAACTATTTCACCGATTTACACGCGCTTTCCCTTGACCAAATTTTGACCGTATCACCCTTTAACACTTCATTAATTTGATTTGTTTTGAAGGATTGGATATTTTGGTAACGCTATAAACGTGGATGCAAAACGAGAGCTGGTACTAGGATTATATTTGTAAAAATTTAGCCCCATGATACGGCTTGAACATATCTGTGTGCACGAGAGATATATGTATGTTTCGCACCATCAAAAAGTGCAACGAGACGAGTTCGATCAATGTAAACCAAATGCGTAGACCTCATACACCGGTTAGGACCAAGATGATCGAGAAACTTGTAAGGGAGTGAGTTTGTCGGAATCCAACAAGATCTGGGCGAGTGATGGCCAAGAATCTGAATATTTCCCATACGTCGACCCAGAATACATAAATGGTCCACCCATGAATCTTTCAAGAAACTCTTGATCAATTTTCAACTTTCAAGAAACTCTTGGACAATACCACCTTGATGAAAAGGTCCCGGAATCACCACCGTGTGGCGCTCTTAGTCACCTGATTTGAGTTTTTTTTTTATGTTGCCACATCTGTCTTTTAAAGCTGTTGTTTTTCTCATCAATCGTTTTTTGATAAGCTTGCCTATAGATGTCACAGCGATGTCACGCAACTCGATAAAAGCTCACATGCAACCATCATGCAACGCTGTTGAGTTGTATAGTGGAACAAAAGGTAGGATGCAAATGTTTGTTTTGACAATTCTAGGAAGATAAAAAACAAACTGGTGGAGGAACTGTGCGCTTTTATGAGTATTTTTAATGATTATAGTATATGTTTTTAGTATAGTATAGTATTTGTTTTTGCTGATTCATTTTCGAGTTGTGACTATCATACTTTACAGGTTCCTACCAGTGTGTGATCGAAGAGCTACAAGATGTGTACAACCAGTAGAAAAAGAAACATAAAAGTACAGTGATGGAATCTGTCTTGGTTATTGAAAAATGTGAAAATATAGCGCATAAGCAGGATAAGGATACAGACAGCATGACGACGACGTGATTTGATTAAGAATCGGTGTCAACAGCTGAATTCAAGTATCTTTCTTCAATGTGAAGGCTTTTCAGTTGCAGCACGGATTTGGTATGTTACTTAAGAGGACGCAAGAGAAAACCCTTGCAAATGAATGTTTAATGTCTTCATGACGAGGAAATCAAACATTGTAGTTGAAACTATGGAAATGAACATAAGAGAAACCTTAATATTTTCGCTGGAACGCTGGAAATTCCAAAGTGAACTCACTGCCTCCTATTAATTTCACAAATTGTAAATAAGTTTTGATAGGACTCCTGCATATAATATTGATCATCTATATCTATAAATGTTTAAAAATAGCTACACTTTTTATTTTGCCTGTGGACAATTCTTAGGGTCAAAATTTGTAACCAATAAGAAAAATCGACCAGAATATCATATAGACTGTTCCAGAAAGTATAAACACATTTTCAAAATAACGAAAAAGTCATTTTTTTTTAGTTTTAATAATTTTATTTGGCAAATCATATTTGTATTTGTGTTTTATACGATATTTTACTCTCGTTTAATGAAAATATTTAATCATAGCCAAGACTCCTAACTTTTCCTCGAACATGACCCATTAGTTTCTGCACAGTGGTACTTCCCACCACTTTGACCAATCTTTTTTAAATTTTCGGATGTCGTCCGCTGGTTTTATGAATTTTCTATGCTTTGCTTTGGTTAAAGCCCAAAAAGTATCGATTGGCCGTGCCTCCGGGCAGTTCGGCGGATTCATGTCTTTCGGCACGAAACGAACATTTTGACTTTTGTACCATTCTAAAGTGTCCTTTGCATAATGACATGACGCCAAATCAGGCCAAAACACTACTTGACCTTCGTGCTGCCTGATCATCGGCAATAATCGCTTCTGGAGACATTCCTTAACGTATTTCTGAGTGTTCATCGTCTCCGTTGTGATGAACGGACTAGATGTTTTACCACACTCGCATATTGCCTGCCAAACCATAACATTCTTACCGAATTTTACGGTAAAAATGGCCTTCTTCGTTTCGGGGATGTCTTTGTCTTCGCTTACAGTATAGAATTGTGGTCCGGGAAGCGTTTTGTAATCTAGTTTCACATACGTTTCATCGTCCTCATTATTATACACCCAGAATTTCTACACAATAACAAATCGTAGAGTTTGCGGGCCCATGGTTTCTCGGACGCGGCCTGTTTTGGGTTCCTTTTAGGTTTTTCTGCTTCCGGTATGTCCGGTAAGTCTTTCTTTCACACGCATGACGTTACTCGACGAGGTCCTTAGTTTTTTCGCAACATCCCGAACGGAAGTCGCTGGTTTTCGCTTGTAGGCATCCCTGATCTTTTTATCGATATCCGGACTAACAGGACCGGATTTCCGACCACTCTTTGGCGCATCTTCAAACGTACACTGTTCTCTATACTTTCGAATGGCAGATCGTACCGCTCCGACGCTTACACCCTATTCCTTGGCCAATTTGCTCAAGTGCACCTTTTGTGCACGATACTATTTCGTTGTTCCGGAGTAAGACCGCGTGTTTTGATAGGTAACACAAAACTGAGCACTTTTTTATGGTATATCATTCAGAAATGTGAAAATAAACGGATGCAGCCAAAACATGTTGAAATATTTCATTATATTCAAAGTGACCGTTACAATAAGATGTGCTTATACTTTATGGAACAGTCGTTAATATCAACCCGACCATGGTTGATCTTATCGTAGGCATTTATAATCATGTTGAAATGGTTGGTGTTTGCTGGCTTCGTCACTCCCAACGACCTATATACATATAAATATACATAAGCTTTCTCGCCAAGGAAAGTCTCCCGCACAATCCCACCCAATTTCCAACTCCAGATGTTTATGAAGGTAGCATGAGTTCTCAGCATCTTCTTAAGTAGACATCTAATCAACACTTCCCTCCCATCCTTTGCTGATCATAAGGACCTGGCCAGGTGTTGTGCAAAGAGATCGATGGATGAAGACCCTGTCATACCCAGACAGCTCTTCTGGCGCTTCCATTGTCTCTACAGCAGCCAACCTAAGGATTATGTTTGGTCGGAACATGCTATACTTTGCTATGGTTAGTGTTTGCGCTTAATTAAACTCTCGTCACATTTTGTCGAGTAAGAGTTTGTTCTGGTACGCGTTTTGCATCGGTTATTGGCTGAAAAAGGTAAAAAAATACACTGAACCAGTTTTTTTGCAGGTATGCATAGTTTTAGTAAATTTACTCTAGGGATTTGAATATTTACCCTCGAGTTAAGTGGTTTAGAATTAGTTTTTGATTCCTACAAGTATAGAAATAAACTACCCAAAATGTATGTTCAAGTTCATACTCAAAATTCAGGAGAAAACTTCCTCAAAAACAGGAGTGTACTCCTCAGAGCTTTTGGAAGAAGTAGGGAAGCTGACTTCTTAGAACTTTAGAACTTTCCAGAGGTTCAAAACGGAACTTCCTAGTAGTTTAGGAAAAAGCTGCCCTGAATTTCAGGAAAAAACTAGCCAGGGAAAGCACTACCAATAATTTCTCAAAAATTCAGGAGCAAACTTCCATAAAGCTCAAGACGATACGTCTTAGAAGTTCAAGAGAGAACTGCTCTGAAGTTCAGGAAATGACATCCCAGAAATGCCGAACGAAACTTCCCAAATGTTTACTTATAACTTTCCCGAAGTTTGGAAGAGAACATTTCAGAATTCCATTATCAGAATTTCTAGATGTTCTGGAAGAATTCTCTCCAATGAACAGAAAGAAACTTTTCAGAAGCATTGGGGGTACTTTTTAGGAAAAACTTATCCGAGAGGGAGAAAATATCTCATAAATTAAAGAACAAACTTCCCCAAAGTTCACAAGTAAATATTCCTTAAGTTCAGAAGATGACTTCTCAAAAGTTCAAACAATTTAAGAAGATTTTTCCAAAAAAAAATCTGGAGAAAACTTTACTAAAGTTCTGAACAAATTTTCCTCACAGTTCAGGATGAGACTTAGAAGTTTAGGAATTAATTAATTTCAGAGAAAAACTTACCAAATGTGTGTGTGGAAGGTTTGGATGGATTGTTAGACGTTAATTTTCAAGAAAATCAGGAGTGACTGCTAAGAAGTTCATGAGGAAACTTTCCACAATTTTAGCGAAGAGCTTTTCAGAAGATCAGGAGAGAGCTTCCCTTAAGTTCAAGAGACTAACCGATGAAGCAGTCTATAGAAAAATCATTCATATGACTAAATGATATTCTTTGCTCATGACACCATATTAAAATATGGCAAACAGCACCTTCATAACCGTTTGCATCATACTATGAGATAAGACACATCATACTATGAGAAATTCACAAAACAAGAGTGAAAAACATCAATACTTTCCTTCGACTGATGAAAGTCCTAAACAATGCATGCTGTAATATTTCAACGACATTTTGAAAAATTTCAACACTGCAGTTAGCAGTCAAGTTCTGTAATGCGCAATCTTTCTCGACCCGACAGTGACAAGTGTCTCGTCGAGTTGCTCATCTCGACTTCTATAATTGACACCTAATCTTCGATAACTTCTGTTCGTTTGAGATTTCTCAAACTAGCATGTCATGTTCATGTGTTTCTGAAATAGTGTTTAGTTTGGATTTACTTAATTATAACTTATTTATTATTACGATACTAGAAACTTCCAAGATAAGACATCATCATGTTGAAAGCATGTTATTCAAAGTATCCTGAGAACGTATCATTAGTCCTAAATCTGTTTCTAAAAACTTCATGTGTGACCTTAAAGATGTTTCAAATAGATCGATTAATTGCGCGGTTTTGGTCATATAAGATACCAAAAATAAATTTTGTGTACTAAAAAAATACATGAGTCGTGTCTTAAAGATGAATTTTTGAACATAACAAAACAAGTTGTGTTACTTGGGAAACCATTTGTTGATTTAAAGCCATTCGTTGTGTTCTTATAAACATTTATTTCAGTGACAAGCAACCGTTGCCACCCTGTAGACTCTGTAGTAGACATCCGGCACTTTGATTCGTTGCGTTGGCGTTGAATTGCGTTGTCCTGTCCAACAACAAACAATCATTCTCTGATTCCATGAGAACTAACCTCACTTTCGACGAATTCGAGCTTAAACTATCGATGATCAACTGTCACTTTTCACGTACCCATTGGCAGCGTATTTATTGGCGATGCATCTAGCCGTAGATTCACACGGAAAAACGCTCATCCGATGATGATCTTTTCCAAAAGGGAGAGGAATTTCACTTCGTTAGCACACCGATGAGGACCGATCGACCTTTCCGCAGCTTGACGCCAACGATGGATCGCGGAAATTTCCACCATCAAAGTCACATTGCATCCCACACGAGATGATGTATGGGAAAATAAAACGAAAGGTCATCGCTGACGCTGTCTGGCGGTGCGAATGTGCATCTTAAGATGACGATTGCACATATAAGCGGATGTCAGATGCCATCAGCAGAGGTGAAATTCGCTGATTGGTTTCGAAAATCACGTATAGCTTGGGAGATTATCGCGTTGTTTATCACTCGTTAAGGGTGTTTGATTTTTTTTGAAGGGGCGAGAGTGACACATGTTTTGACAGCGGACATTTTACCGGCTCGCAATCTAGTATTCCTTAAATTCAGTTCTAATGTCATCATCGCGATGTTTGAAAATTTAACCAAATATTGGATCATGAGAAGACTGCCGGATAGGAACTTACTGTGGAAACAAGAAACAACCCACAACAACGTCGTCAGCAAAATGAAATTGACCATGTCTATCGATTACCGACTCCAACATGCAATCTAAGATGTCTACTCCTACAATCCTACCATCATTGGAAGCACCGTGTTTGTCCCTGTCCGAAGAAAAATCCAACAACGCTGCCGTTGTCGTTGTCGTTGTTTTCTGCGGTGGAATTGACCACCTACCAAGAACATTATCCGAACGGGCCCGAACGACACAACCGAGCAGATCAATAAGAGTATCGATGCCATTTCTCCGTCGAACAAAAGCCCGATCGCAACTCCTGCTCCGGCTGGGCTGGCGTGCGATCACGAAGTCGTTCCGAGGGGAATGGAGTAGAAAAGAAATAGTCATTCCTGGGTGTAACATAATTTCCCTACCTCGATGCGACGGCTGTACTTCGCAACGACACAAAAGACCCAGCCTGCTGAGACCCGAACCGAACCGATGGCCCACCCTTGGCGATACACAATTGCGCCTACTTCGATTCGATGCGCCTCTATTTAGCCACTGCTGAACATTAAAGGGACGGTAAAATATTGTAATTAGATTTTTAATTGAAAAGTGTTGTCGTGCTTTCAATGTTAGCCAACCTTCCCGCGTGCACACGGGACGTGATTTGAGGAGGAAGGAAGTGCAGTTCTGCGCGGCACTAAAGTGGATCATCAGGTCGCTGGGTTGGGTGCGTGACGACGGCATTGAGCCCATTCGTGCGGTCTAATTTCTATTATGAATCATAATATGTTTATTTCAAAGCACTAAAACTTCCTAAAGCATCGACCATAGCAATGACACGAACAAAATGGCAATCAGCATAACAGTCAACAGCAGTCGAAACCTATCATTCCGGTTATCATCGAATCTGAAGATACACTCGTTTACATAGTTACAATCCAGTGTGTCGTTCTTCATGAGTGGGTAGTTGAATGTCATATTCTGCGGAATATCCTGTCCATACATTAGTCCCATACTCCAAAATCCCTGTCCATTCGCGTGGCAACCACTCAGTTCAACGGAGCGTTCGCCGTGTTCCGACTTCGTCAGTCCCAAGCCAAGATGATGCAGTTGCCACAATGGGCCTGATGTTGAAGTTTGCGATGCATTCAACAGCCGGAGACTACTCAAGTTCCGATTGCAGTAGCACCGAACGGTGACATTAATCAGTTGCTCACTGCACGTCAGGTACAACTTCCAGCAGTTGCGACCGAGAAGTTTATAGCCTCGCAGCCTCCAGGGAACGTTGAACGGACTGATTCCAACATCGTCCCACTCCGAAACCAGCACGTAGAACTGAGTTCTCAGTCCAACCGGGCAGTCAGCAAGGGGTCCTGGCAAAAGGTTGCAGCTCCGGCTGTTGACTGCGAGTACGATGGCCGCGAGGAACCAACACGAGCCGATGGATGTTTGCAGTGCGCTCTGAACCATTGTCGCACTGAAATTGATTTGATTGATTTCGGATTCAGTTTGAGAGAGGAGGGGGATTCATAGTGGTCACCTAATTTTAGGCATAAAAGGTTTAGGATAATGCTTAATAAGGGCTGTATCGAAAGTAGCTAATAACATTTGATACCTAATTGAGCATTAACTAATGTATATTATTTAAGCGTGTATTAGTATTACGTTTTTTGACATATCAAAAGCCTACTTCGGTTCGTTTCATTTCATTATCACCGTTTTATACAAAATGTCACGGACTGAATGGGTTGAAATTCTACACACTTGATGCACTGAACCTTAAAAAGGTGAAAGGTTATCAGTGACCGATTCGTTCCATTACCATCTCCATTCAACTCCCTAAGAAAACCCATTCCTTCTCGACTATTCCGCACCATTGTAGCGAAATAATGTTGCTTCTAGCACTTCTTCTCCTACTCTGCTGCCATCTACCGGAAGCCCAAGACGAGCCATGCGCAGGACCTTGCCACAAGAAGCGATCTCCGCTGAATAATTGCCCGGCAGGATTCAACATCTCCGCTCGCTTGTTTGGAATGATTCCAGTCAACGTCGGACACAGCCCATTCACCATTCCCGATGGTATGCCCTACTTGAGCACGATAGCTAAAAAATGCTGGAAATTGGATCTGGAATGTACGGAACTGTTCATCAACGTCACCGTGAGCTGCCATTGCCAGGATGAAGAAAATCGAGCCTTATCGCTGCTGACGGCGCTTAATTTGAACTCCGATATCGTGTGGCAACTTCCTTTCTTCGAGCTAGAACTGCCCCAAGTGCGGGACCAGGAATCACAGGTGATAATAAAAGGATGTTACGACTTTGGCAACGGGTCCCGTCTAGCGGGACTTCTGTGTGGTTTTGATAAGTTTGACGAACCTCCGGAAGGGAATGTCAGTGTGGGATGCAACTACGTGAACGAGGTGGTGCTTTCAAGACTCGATGCGAACATCAATGGCTTGGAAAAGCAAGAAGTGCTGCTGTTGTTTGCTGTTGTTGGTGCCATGGTGGGTTTGCTTGTGCTTGTTTTCAAGTTGGTATGGTTTTCCGATACTGAATGAAGCAGGAAATAATAGAAAATAAATGTTTGGCGTATGTCGCGGCCCTGGCAGGCTGTTTAACTTACCAGGTCACCAAATAGCATTAGGATTTGCAGTAAATCAACCCTAAATCGGCACTTTAGATATTACAAGCATTATACCAGCATCTTGAATGCTATCTGTTGTAAAATTGAACTTCAAATACTTTTTAAATGCTTGTACAGGCATTAAGCATTTCGATTGCAAAATAGCATTGATGAAGCATTATCATAGCCTTGCAGTAAAGCAGCCATATATTGGTCCAAAAGTGGCATTTATGTTGCATTTAAGGTGACCTAATTGCTTGAAAAGCTACCCTAAAGAAGCTTTGGAACTGCTTATTCATTTCGATTTACAAAAACTTTCTACTTCATTGAATCAATTCTCTAGCAATTCATGATAAGGGCCCAAAAGCCAATTGTAAATAATGGCTTTAACCGTTGATGTCTCACGAACCACAAAACTCCTATGAT
>JASCZW010012678.1:0-27763 GCA_034211315.2 Aedes japonicus
AGAAGAAGAAGATGATGCAAGACGTTCCTTGCTTCGATTTGAAATCTGTGATAGGAAATTTGGTAAATTTACTCTGCAAAATGACATTATAAGACATCACCTTATATTTGCGTTATTTTCAATAGTTTACTATTGATTGAGAAAAATGTTTGACAATTGAATTGGAGCGCGGTAAAATTTCCGACCGATTGAAGAAGAAATCATGTAAATCTATCGTGGATTATTTGAGTTATTCGCGTACAAAACGTACGGTTTTTCGTGACGGTCGCAAAATTTTAGATTTTCATTTGACACCCTACCCTTGCCGTAAGACGTAGTCTACGTCAAAAAATGTTCAAGCCTGGACGCCTGTGTCTCCAAGTGGCTCATTTCCTCAAGATGACTACTTTAAAAATAACTTATACTCTAGCATGGGAAAAATAGGTTCCCTTAGCGGTAATTTTCACTCACACGCATAAACAGTCAGAAGTGAGGGTTTTCACGTTTAAATTATTCCAATTCTGTTCATTACTATTCGTAGAAAACAGAATTGAACAAAACTGGCAGCTGATCGTACAGTCAATGAATCGGACGGTAGCAGCATAGACTAACTCTAAGACCAGTAGGTCCCGAACAAATACGATTTTTTTCTTGGCTCAGTCAGTACTAGCACATCGGTTCCAAGCTCAATAATGCTTTAGGTAAGGTTAATTATCACTTCACGTTTTTGAAACTAAAGATCTCAAACAAAACAAAATAAATAACGTTCAAATTGCCCAACGGGTGCTGCATTGGAGCAAACAATTCTTGAAAATTTCACGCCTGAAGTCCTCATAGTATTTGATGTTTGTGCTCAGAAAACTTCGAAGTGATATGGGACTTGATCCCGTATGTCTTCATACGACTTAGTTTCATGTCTTGTAAATACTTAAGAAGGAGTATGTTGTAATAGTTAATATTATTAAAATAAAACAATTTTCGCTGCATATTTATGAATAACTACTTTATTCATTAAAATTTATTACAGTTACAATGCGGTTATGTTTGAGAACGATATGCTAGTTGAAACTTGCTCTCTTTCCACCAGAGCCGTTTCAGTTTTGTTTGAAGCTTATTCAAAGCGAACATTTATGATTTCAAATACAACGAATATGCATAATTTTGATTGCAAGTTTGAAACATCTTACAATCGCAAAACATCTTAAAGTGTTAGAGTTATATCGAAGATTGCTGTTCATTTACAATACACCAATTATTCAACAGTTTATGACGAGCTAATTCTTCTACAGGAGCATTTCCTTTACGACTAGTTCAGAAAGTAGTTGCGAGTCGATAGAATACAGATTTGATATTTTCACAGACAAACAGACTTTCGATGGAAAACGTCTCAAAACTTTTTCTTTAAACACGATCTGCTGCATCATCTGGTGGTCGCTTACAGAAGCAATCCGGTGGACAAGGAGCTGGACTGTTGTCGGTTGGACAGTACGTGCACCGTTGTGGATAATCGTCGCTAGAAATATAAAACCTGTGTTAAATTCCAACCAAAATTACGTTCAACATCAGTAATCTTTGGTAAATCAAATGTATGTCAGACCATTTCCTCTTGATGTAGTACAACCCCATGCTAGCAACAATCGAAATGGTCTGCGTAAACACAGTTCAGAGTTCTTGATTTGAAAGCTGGGAGTTTCCAGAAGTGGAAACACGTTCCTTACTTTGAAACCGGGCAAGTCAGCTGAAAAAGAAATCCAAGAGATTAATTCGAAAGCCACTCGACACTCGCTCGAAGCGGCTCATTTATTATTAACGACATTAATTACAACTCAATTTGGGCTCATTAAGGCCAGCAATCAGGACGGTAATTGAATACGTAATCGCTGATTTGGGAGCAGATACCTCTTTTCCGATGCTCAACTAACAAGCGGCCTGTTTGTTTCCTTGAGATCTGACTGAAGGATGAAGAGCCGAGAACCTACCTTTTTTCATCGGTGGACGAGGGGAGGGATACCAATCTGCAAATAAACACAAACAACATCTATTTTTGACAAACTGTGATTCTGTGGAAGGGGTGAGAAGCTTATATCTATCGATGTACGGGCTGTTTAACGAGCAAATGAAGGGGCTGGATGCCATACTTACGGCCGAAACGTGTGCCTTTAATTTACCAGAACAGTTTTCTTGATTCTTTTCTTCGAAGAGTGGGACGTGAAGCAGATTTCCGAAACAACAACAAGAGCAAGAACTACGGCGCGAAGGTGGGAGGAAAAACTGATTTTGAGAAAATCTGTTTCGTTTACTACAAATGGCACAAGTCCTAGATAGTAACGACCTTTTTATATGAAGGGTGTAATTGAATTGCTCGGATTATGTTTCCTCTTGAGAGAGATTTGTTCTGGTGTTGTTGTCCGTGTTTTGAGACTGGAATAAGTTTGTGAAAATGAGGTGGTGAGATTACGATTCGCTGAAGGACTGTTGTGAGCGAGGTTAGGTACAATTTTGGAGTTATGAAAGTGCCTGTGGATTCAGAGAATTTTCATTTAGCTTAGATTAATGTTAACCATACATTTTTTTATGAAATCAAAATATTTGCACTCTTCGAACATTCAATGAAGTGCTTTTGAAGTGCTTTTTTCCTAGCAGCACAACAACTAGACCATATTGGCATAGCATAAAGCATGGCCGGTCTAAAAATTTGTATGAATATCAGAAGTTTGTTCCTCAAACAAAGAGGATATAATCCTTTTATGTAGTTATTACATTTGGCTTGAATGCCCTGTATGTAATCTTTAAAGGTTAATTTTCCACGATACTTTACTTGGTTTTAAAAATGCAGCTGTGGGCTCGGCTGTAGGCTTGTGTGGGAATATTATAGGTTGAGTTTTCGAAGCATTAGGAGAAATCTTCAATTGTACCATTGTTGAAAATTATCCAAAGCTTTTTGCAGCCTCCTGGACTTTTTCCTTTAGCGACTGTGTCATCAGGATAGTAAGATTCGTGACAACCCTGAGGAACACCATCACTAACAGGCAATTGATCAAGTTTAGAATTCTCATAATTTACTTGCAAAGTTCTATCAGTAAAGTAGTTTTGATCTAATTTCATAATATTAAAATTGTATTTTTTAAGTTTCGTAATCAAACCTTAATTCCAAACACTGTCGAACGCTCTTTCTATACCCAAAAGAGCAACCCCAGTAGAACAGCCTTCAGCTTTGTTTAAACGAATTAAAACTGCAATTCTAATAAGCTGATCCGTAGTTTTTCAAAATTGAATGAGTTTGCTCATTAAATTTTCCCGTCCACTTACTAGCATCTTGCTATGAAGTACCTGGTGGACAACCACCAAGCTGTAGATCAGCCAAATTTTGGTAAACCCACTGCTTAGAATTATCTCAAATTCTAATATTCCGCCCACTATATCACAAAATATTGCGAATAGTTGAACGGATTGGAGATAAGGAAATCATTAGGTACAGGACATAGTCTATCCCGGTTGGTACCAAATTAATGAGCGTAGGAATCAATAGAATCAATGACAGTTACTAATGCTATGATGGACCACCAATCGAAAGGGGCGGCCGACCCCACTTGTCTTATCTCAATTTTCAAGATATACACTAGGATGCCAATCCAATGATTGGGAAAAAAATGGCCATCGAATTTCAAAAGAGTGCTCAAAAGAAGTTCCCATGCCAGAACTCAAGCGGACTTCGTTAAGTGGACCCCCAGAGCGGTGAGTTTGTTTTTTTTGTAAGAAATTTTTGTTGCTTAAGATCTTACAAACGCATGAAACGTCGAGAACTGGTGTTAGCTTGAATTAAAAACATTGAAAAAAATAAACTTTCTGGGACTGCCTATTTTTGAATTGGAGGAGTAAATTCAAATAAACTTGAATAATTTGCATTCAACTGCTGAGATATTCATGGAAAATGTATTTTAACATATGACGAACTTCACGCCAACTCATCTTGGTGGTTGGCAGGACCTTCTCAGAATCCAATGGGTGGGTAGACTATGTCTTTTCAAGTTACAAAATTACGCAAAGTTACTTTGTTTTTCAAAATTTATCTAGGCCACCATTTGAAAAGGGCTTAAGTTTTTTGATCGATTTTTTTCAAATCAACATAACTCAAAAAGGAAAAGACTGACAAAAAAGTGATGCATGTGTGACCTTTAGAAAATCGTCTAAGCTTGTATTAGACGATTTAATTAATTATGATTGTCGAAAAGTTCGACATACATAGCGAAGGAAGGAAAAAAAGTTTTTCTAACAACAAATTTTTCATGTCCAATTTTTACGGTGTATCGCGCCAACTTGTCTAATAATTTGGTCCTAAAACCACAGTGAAGCCGATCAAATTTAATTATAATGACAATTTGGCTTTTTATGGGTCTTTGAATGCTTGAAAAATCAAGGCTGCTGTTTGGAAAGAGCTTATTTTTAAACTATACATTTTTTAAACTTTAGTGATAATACAATTAAATCAGGTGGTTGATCTTGTTTATTACCAAACTTTTGAAGTATATTACAAGATGGACATTAAATTGGGAAATAAAAGCTTTATCATAATATCAAAAGTATTGACCCATGACTCAAAAGCAGTCCAGTTTTTTTGTATCAAAATTGCTAGATTTCATTAAACAAAATTCAACGTATTGCTCAAAAATTATTTTCATGTCAGAGGTAGCAGCGGCCCATTATAACTTTGGCAAAGAAGGCAAGCTTTGCTCAAGATTATGGAAACACAATCAAAACTCCTCGAGAACTATATGACTGGGCAGTTGAACAGTCAAATAGAAGTATTACGAAACTGTAATACTGCAAAACTGTCAGAAGAACATGAGGAGTTCAATGGCCACGTAAACACAATATCTGTTACACAGGTTCAATGCTTTGTACCTATTTCAGAAAATCAAATTTCAGGTTTTCTGAGTCAAAGGATAATTCAAAGAAATTTACTATGTATGTAAAAGTTTTATGAATTGAATATATAAAGCTATGTTAATAACTAATACAAGAAGATGAACATATAAAAAATAAAATAAAATAAAATACTTACCAAGCAGAACCTATGAGTTTTCATTAACATAAACAATATTTCGAAAATTCATGTAACGTCATATTTGAATCGTCTTTAAATGGATAAGCATCAAATCTTATCAAATTAAAAAAATCTAATTTGATAAGACTTGATGCATATCTATTTAAAGAAGATTCAAATATTACGTCCGCTATTCTTTTAGATTTATCAGCCCCCCTCTATCACAATTTTTCCCATACCTTTTACACATTCTGTAACAAATCTTGACCTTCCTTCCACCCTTTCCAACACCAAACATATAACCCCCGCCCACCCCCACCTTCAAAGATATACGAAGCCATATTTGAATCGCCCCTAAACATTAGGAATATCCGAACAAGCAGTTTTGAATGACATGTACTTAAACGTACACTTTTCGTTCTGTTTTACTGATGTCAAAGGAAATTTAATGTTTTCGACCCTTTTCAAATGTTAGTCTAGATTATTATTGTTTTTTACCAAATGTTCAATACATTCAATTCTTTAGGACTACTAAATTATATTGGATTCTATAGGTGTTGAATACCATAACTAGACGAGTGTGCGTGATTCACAGGACATGAAAAAGTTTTTGTGAGAAAAACTTTTTTCCTTTGAAGTGCCCATTTTGCAATGTATGGCGAACTTTTTGACAATTATATAACCTTAATTTTAAAAAAGTTACTCCAATTCTAAGATATCCTTTTTTTGCATATTGACTTCAAATTTTAAAATATATTTTTTAGCGTGTAAGAATCAATTTTACAATTTTTTTCATAAAAGTAAGGACAATTTTCTAAAAGTAACTTTTTTGTAAGTCTTTTATAGTCTATTACTATTTGAGTTACCTTGATATAAAAAAGTAATCAAAAAACTTTAGGGGGAACATACAGTTAGAATGAGAATAAAAACTCATTTTTGAAAAAAAAAAAAATTCAAGGGGAAGGTTTTACTCAACTTAATCGAAACTTTTTTACAATTATAAGTATCCATGTGGTATACAAAAATATATATTTAGTTAATTCGTTGTATTTTGCTTTTGTCGGTTCTCCTGGTCGCAGCTTTGCAATTACATTAATTACATTTACAGTTATTAGATGAATTGATAAAATTAATTAAAATAAAATTTGCACTTGCTGCGTAACTTGTTTGAAAAAATTCACATTTTTTCTGCCATTGTATCACATTTTTCCATATTTAATAATAAAATATTGCAATAATTTTTAATTCATATAGAAGGTAATACTATAATAAAGAAATCCTATAAGTTTCAGCTTAATCGAATAATTAGTTTTTGAGTTATCACCGGCATAAACTCCGAAAGTGCTGTTTTGAACAACACACAATAGAAAATTGGTCTTCTCGGTCAAGCGTCTCTTTAAACCTGCTGCGCGCGAAAAAGGCTTCTTCGAAAAACGATAAAAACACTTGGAGTTCGAATTTCGGAAAAAGGGCTTCCGGAGCCCTTATTTTCTACGGGAATTTAGTAACTTTTTATGCAAAATTTTTTTTTTATTTTTCTATCATTCTAACTGTACTTCATCCTTTAAGCTCCTTTCAAATGGTAGTTTACATACATTTTGAAAAAACCAAGTATGCAAAGTTGCTTGAAAAGACATAGTCTACCCACCCACAAAGTTTTATTAGATTCTGAGAGGATGCTGCCAATCACTGGATGAGTTGGCGTAAAATTCGTCATATCCTTTATCATCGTTGGCAACTGCTAGAATATTATGAGTGAAATTTCAGTAGAGTGGTCCTTTTTGATGAAAAATTTAAATACAAACTGAATTTGAATACATAGTGGTCCAGAATGCGAATTTAGCTGGAAAGATACATATTCAGCCTAAGTTTGAAGTTTTGGAGCGAAATTGTCTTCTACAAAGTTATTTCTAATAACAAGGGGCATCTTTTGGTGTGAATTAAAACTAGGGTGGTCCTTATTTTCAGAGAAATCGAAAATCTAACTTTTTTAATTGCAGAAATAAATGCATATATTCTTCGTAAAAGTTGTATTTTGAAATTTATTAAGCTACTTTGATTGAATAAATTTTCCTGTACCTTTTGATATGACTCAATTAGAGCATTTTCACCTGCGTGGCTTAAGGCGTCCCTATAAAAATTATTTTACTTTAACTTTTTTATTTCAATTTTTTCAGCAAGTCTTCGCATTGACTCTAGAACAATAAAAGTTACAACTTTTAGTGTGCTGAAATTGTCTCTATCGTATGTCAAACAAACGTTTTTATTGTTTTTGTAAACAAAATAGGCCTTTTTCAAATGTTGATTTTTCTAGTTGGGGCAAACCAAAAATATATTTCTTAACAGCATTTGAAATGATATTTATTATTGCATATTATGTCTGAAAACTGGAGATAGGTTAGTTTTAAAATTTAGTTAAACACATTTGAAAATGGCGTAATTTTATATGATAATCGTTAATTTCTCGGTAACGGTAAGAGATATCGGCAAGATTCTTACGTCATAACTTTTATCTTGTCAATTTTTAAAAACTATCTGTATACAACTTTTTTGGCACAAATGAAATAAAAAAGTTGAAGCAAAAATGCTTTTTTTAGAGACACCCTAAATTATCTAAGGAAAACTGTCCTGGTTAAAGTCTTTACTGCCGATATTATTGATAAGTAATTTTGCTATTGGATTCTTTTGCGGTTTGATAATAGAAGCTCAACCGTTTTCAGTTGATGTGATCACACGGTGAATAAAATCGGTAGCTGCTGCAAATCAGAGTGATGAGCGTAAATGTGACTTTCGCAGTGAATTTCACGGAAAAGGAAACTAAAAGTATTTGCCAAAAGCTGCAGGAGAACTGACCAGAACCACCTGCGGGAAATAAAATACACATTTACCACCTGAGAATTGGGATTAGAAGCGGCGTCAAGTGCAAGGACTGAATGTCGTTGTAACTCTGAAAAAGTATTTGAAAAATTGCGAAAAATCCAGAATCAGATCATGCAGACTCATTTACATCTGAAACCAGTCTACACCGTGTCCAATATATTCTCATACACTTTTTCCTTGCATTGGTGTCGTGCAACTACTCAACATGCTTCACGTATGTGTTGGTGAAGTTTTGCACTATGTTTATACAAACGCTTTTAGGTTATGTCCGATTGTTTTCATTCGGTGTTTATCATTTACCAGCGATGAAGGAGTTTCATGCTGTGGTGATAAAAAAGTTTTTGAAAGGTGAGCGCCCGGGCGCTATTTTCAGAAATTTGAAAAAACTCGGAGTAAAGTGAGGACCTTTACAAAAACCAATATCTTAGTATGGTATAAGTAAAGTTAACTTTTAGAGAGCATAATTAATTTACGATAAAATTTACTATAGCCATTGCTGTTCATGAGACATTTTGTTTAGGTTAACAATGGTTTAACAATGGTTGACAAAAGAGTTTATACCAGAACTCTATATACCGTTGTTAAAGACACCAAAATGTATTCAGTGAACATTGAATGGACGTTTTTTTGCTTTTATTATTTATTCTCAGCAATCGTTAGTATAAGGTGTTAATTTATTATTTGTGGTACTTATATTTCTTTATATTTTTGAAAGATTTTTTTGAAATAAAGTACCCAAATCTCACCTTATAAATGTGTTACTGAAACTGATACCACAAATCATCCATTTAATGTTGATTAAATCCTTCTTAGGTTCTATAGAACCTAAACTATAGTTTAACTTCTTGGAAGTTCAATAAACATCCATGATGTCGTTGTATAGCTGAACAATGCGTCTAGTGATGATTGTTTAAAAGTTTACTAGCTGTTATATGATGATGACGATTTTGGAGTAACATGCTTTTACTCCATATTTTCTAAGCTTTTCCCTGATGATTGAAAAAATATAGTACAGTTTATAAAAAAAAAATTAAACCAAATACAGGTAATCATTTAAGAGCTTTTTGTTCTGTTTAAAAAACTGTTATTCATAAAAACAAAACGACTACATTTTCTATTCAGCTCTGGAAGCTATAATTTCACATTTAATTAACATGGGTGCTTTTTAATCGCGTTGAATGTTTGGGATGTTTCAGAGTTTCAGGGGAAATCCAATCCAATCCTCTTTTCGTAACCATCGAGTCTGGCAGTTTGAAGATATATGCTAGTTCTTTGGCTTTTTCGATTTCATTGAGAGGATGGGTCAACATCTGGTAGATCATGTGGGGGGAAGGTGGTCATTTTATGTTAAAAAAAAGTGGTTCGAAGTGTAAGGGATGACTCTTTCAATATTTGTGGGTTTTCTGGTATCAAATTCTAAAAACGATGATGACAATGATTCTCTTACTACTAGAAGGTCGAGGAATGCAAGTTTCCCTTTCTTTTCTATTTCACAAGTAAACTGATTCATGATTCTTGGCATTTCACAAAATTTGAAAAAAATAATATTACCTTTGTTTCATATTGCGGAGCGCGCCGGTCTATCCGTACAAACTCTACGGACTCCACGATAGAACACCCCCCGATAGAAGGCAACAAATGACAGCATGACAACGGAGTATGAACATACGTCAAAGGAAATAATAGGAAGTGATAGGCAGAAGTGAAAGAGGAAAGATGAAGAAAAGATAGGCAGAAGTGAATAAGAAAGTTTGATAAAGAAAGCGAAATTTGATGAAAAGTATTAAAATATAAATAATTTAATATATCATATATTTAAATTTTAAAGAATCACTTTTATTAGGTGTTGCATAACCATTCATATACTAATTAGGGAAAAACTAAGGGAAGCTATTGAACTAAGGTTAAGTAAACTGTTGGGAACAGCATACAGGGTGTCTGCAAAATATCCGTACAGACTTTGTCGGCATGGCTCAACACAACCAAGCGGATTAAACTAAGCATACCTACATCGTTTAACATCTTGACACATTGTCTTTATACGCAGTAAGTTTAGTAAAGTTGTGATTTCTAATTCATTCAAAATGATGCCGAATGAGTTGCACGTAGGTGTAATTGAACTTTTTCAATAAGGAAAAACTGTTTCAGTGATTGCAAAGATCCTGAACATGGCAAAATCTACAGTGAGTGACGCAATAAATCGATAGCAACAGTTACGCTAGATGACCGCGTAGGGAGAGGAAAAAAGCGCACCGTTCGGACTCCACAAGTTCGCGAGATTATACAGCGACGAATTAAGAGAAATTCTTCGATTTCCATCTGAAAGTTGTCGAAATCACAGAAAATTTCAAAGTCATCCGTTGGAGACATAGTTCCCAGTGATTGGGAGCTTCATTCATATAAACTGTGCAGGAATCACTACTTGAATGATACCATAAAAGAAAACCGGTTGAGAAAAGCTATGGTTCTCCTGAACCGCTTATCCGAGTTCACCGATGAAAAAGTTTTCACAATCGAGCAGCATCACAACCACCAAAATAATCGGCAGTTGCTTCCTGCTGATCCCAAAAATCGTGGAAGTATTTCAAGGAGTCGTCATTCCGCTTCTGTCATGATTTGAGCTGGAATAACTCATTTTTTTTTTTTTTTTTTTAGGGTATTTAGCTGGAGCTGCGTGACAGCTTGGTTGTCAAGACTAGACCCTTTCCCAACGTCACCCTTACTATGACCAATACCTTAGAAGCAATAGCCTATGTTGGCCACTTGAGCACTAATTGAAGTATTGGTATTGGACAGTAGATTTTTTAAAATTTCAGTTTCAATTTTCCCGCGATGATGTTTTGTTATGGCTAAAATATTTACCTGCACTTAGTAATTCAGAAAAAGCACCAAAAAATGAAAAAAGTGCCACTAAATTATTAAGGCCTGTGCCAACAAATAATGTGTGATCAGCATTAAAAAATTAGGAATGAGCAATAAAAGATGAGAAAAGATCTTCGGATAATCTAATTGTGACCGGTAAATCTATCAAATAAAGCAACAGCTATTAGTATATGTGCAATTAAATATGGCAGTATTTCCGCCAAATTATGTAATTTGAGCACTAAACTATTCGCATATGTCTTTTAATTTTGTTGGATTTTCCCATAAAAACAGTAAAATGAGCAATGGATAAATAAATATCCATTGCTCATTTTGCTGTTTTCATGGGAAAATCTAACAAAATTAAAGACATATGCGAATAGTTTAGTGCTCAAATTACATAATTTGGCGAAATACTGCCATATTTAATTGCACATATGCTAATAGCTGTTGCTATTTGACAGATTTACCGGTCGCAATTAGATTATCCGAGATCTTTTCTCGTCTGTTAGCTCATTCTAATTTTTAATGCTGATCACACATTATTTGTTGGCACAGGCCTAATAATTTATGGCACTTTTCATTTTTAATTGCTCAAATCTCTCTTTTAATTGATGATTAATTATGCTGCCGTTTTGTTATGCAGTCGTAAGATGGAATCTCCAATTAATACCTAAAATAAAGCCCCCAGTGCTGAAGTCATCTCTGTACCGTATGCAGTCGTAAATAGATTTCTAAAAATATCTGAATTGCCCAACAATAATTCTTAGGGACGACATTCAGGCCTTTGATGTAGTCTATGTTGACAACTAGTAGTACTGAAGTCAACCCCAAGAAGTACTGCAACAAGAGTATACACAAAATGTATTATTCATACAGCGAATGATATTTCTAGGCAATTACGATGGTGCGCCTATGTTGGCCACTTACAGCACTGAGGTATCCTCAATAATACTTCCAAACGATTGAATTAGTATGTAATGAGCTTCAATTTTAAAGTGTGTTATAAGGGCCAGTCAGTCAGGATGTTTTATGCCAATTTACCTTATTTTTCCGATGATCCAGACTCAGGAGTACCGTTCTAACATACACATACCATCTTCCTTTCCATTACATACGGCTCACGGTTTCCATGATACTCTCTGATTTGATGAATTTTACCTGGGCAGCATTCAGCTCTTGAAACCCGGAATGAACATTTGTTGCCTCACGTTCTATTCCACCAGGTACTTATTGTGCCGCTCACGGCCATGATGGTTGTAAATCGCATGCAGAAAGTGAGTAACATAGAAATTAAAGAGAATAATTTAGTATTAGTAGCATGCAGGGTTTATGTGGGATTATTGGTGATATTTTCATAAAGGCTTCTCATTTTTCTGACTAAAAAGTTTGAGTCATTCCAAACTAACCATCAAGGAGAGAAAAAAAGGAAAAATACTGGCTTGAACCCTACATTACAGCCTACTCTACAGCCTGGGATCTAGTTGCTATCCCGAATAAAGAATATTTCGAATAATAACCTATCACTTTGTCCGCCTTAGTCCGTTCTTGTCTTCTGCGTAATTCAGTTAAATTCTATAGTTTTGTTGTGGAATCGTTTACGTTCACTTGTCTGTTCATTGCCTTCTTTTTATTGTCTAATACTAATCTCTAAGTTGTTTAATCTCTTCAAAGTCTGACAGCAAGTGCAACCTAACAATCTTGGTCTGCTATTAGATTCACTTTTCGGTGGCAAGGTAAAGCTTCTTCACGCCTAGTCCCTATCTATTATTGAAAAATTATCGAGAAGAAGCCGTTAAAGATTGTTTATATACCATTGTTATAATGTGTGGTATTTTTATTATAACTCTTTGAAATGAGAAATAACAAAATAAGAGTGGTGCCACGTTCGTAGTTTTTAATCAAACTTCTACTCAGTGAATCTAACAGTCGGTTCCCTACATATGTCAATAATCTTTAACACAGTGTTTATCAATATATACCTGTCTAGCTAGATTTATAATTAAGCGTGGCTTCGGCTCATCATGTCAGGGAACGCTAAGAAAGAGTGCCGCAGCCAGAAGAAATCCCACATCATTGTTAGTGAGGAAAGAGCCCACCAGACCGCACCAGCATTCAAGGCCCCCAGACAGGATGTCCGTTGGTTCACATCTGTAAAATCAGTGCATCAATGCCAGATATGTGACGCGGCATTAAATCAAAATATTCAAGATGTGATACTACCACGTCAGGATATGTCTTTGGTTACCATCTCAAGGCTGATGGCATAGGCCCTCGCATCGCGGCCAGATCACATATCCGAGGGGAGGGATTTGAACTGGAATAACTCATTACGACAAAACCCCTTTCATCTTCATCGACAAGGAGATGAGAGTGAATCAAGCGGTATATCAGAAGCTAGCTTACTGACACAGTAGCTTTTTGGGCATCGCAGCATTTCGGCAAAAATGAATGGGCGCCGGCTCATGGAGCAAAATCGACTATTAGTCTTTGCAAACGCCTTTTTCCAAGCTGTTCAACTGAAGCTTTTCAACGGAAGATGAGTGGTCTTCTAACTCACCGGATTTGAATCCTATGGACTATTCGGTATGGTCTATCTTACAGTCGAGAGCCGGTGTACTGCATAAATCACATAAATCACTAGAACATCTAAAATAATCTCTTTTAAAGGTTCGGGAACAAATATCTGTCCAAGATCTGTTGCGGCCATCGTAGATAATTTCCGGAAACGTATAAAGGCGTGCATCTCAGCACGAGGCGGCCATTTCGAAATGAACAAATAAAACTTGTAATTTGCAAACATATTGCTATAAAAACAATACACATTAATTTTTTTATCCAAAAATGAAAGATAGTTTTAACACCATTTTGCTGTACGGATAATATTCGGACACCCTGTTTGTACTAGGATGTAAGTGTTTTTTATAATTTAAATTCCTGTACTAAACTTATTAAAAGCATAGCTTACAGCATTAAATCTCATCGAATACTATGGTGTAAAGGCCTGTGAGAACCCCGAAAGTTTCCCCCCAACATTTTATTTTCAGACAATTTTCGATTGAAAGAAAAATTTAAGAAACATAAGGATTTGAAGGTATCCTATTTCTTAATTATCTGGCTTTTACTATTACGCTAATAAGACACTTTTAATGTTTTAAAAAAATTGGAAACAATTGGAGCATGAATTTTAGCCAAATTTAGCCATGGCAAATGTACAAAAACGCCAAATATACAATACAAAACGCAGAAAATTTATAATGCTAGCAATGTTAAAATGCTATTTAAGTCAAAGCACTATGATATTTCTTCGGAATCCACCTCAAAATTCTAACAAATCCTTTTCTCAGGAAATTCTCATAATTACTTTCAACACTACCATAGGGGAACATCCATTAATTATTTCACGCAAAAAGTGACTTTTTATTCCCCCCCCCCCTTTTGTAACGTTTTTTGTATGAACTTTCACAGTTTTTGTATGGATCGTCAACCCCCCTCCCCTTACTGTGTGACATAATTAATGGACCTTAAGGAATTCCCTTGGCTGTATTCATATTCAACAATAGGATGATAACAAAGTTTGTGGATTTTAATTCAACTGATTCTTAATTTTCCTCACTTCAGAACATTCTTCCCTTCTCAGATAAAATCATAATGTAAGGTGCCAAAAAACTATACTTAAACATTCTTCATGCTATGTATTTATCTTTGAACCGTGTATAATCCTAACTGTCAGAACCAAATTGGAGTTTCTTTAGTATTTTTTTACGCTGAATGTATGATTTATGAAAGCATATTTGACGTAACACACGCCTACAACTTCACCAACTATTTCCTCATCACCAGAGTTCAATGTCATCCTATCACAACACATTCCACTTTCACTTCTGAAAACAGATCTCCAGACAGTTGGCAAACAGCCCAGTTCAAAGCGATAAACAGCCAATAATCAACTATCGTAAACAATCGCCGATCAAGCTCACACTTCACCTACTAGCGAAAAGCAATGGGGCACTTCTATTAGCCATCGTCGTCCTTTGGGTCGGCTTCGAAAACTGCCTCCTTCCGAGCACCGAGACAAAGGTCTATTCTCCATGGCTGGAACAACGAAATCTGTTCAATATTTCAGTCGGCCAATTCAACAATCCGTCATGTGTTCACTGAGCACAGTTACAGTTACCGATTTGAGGCCCAATGTGCACTACTGGGGGTTGTTCCGACGGACAAGGCGAGGAACTTCTACAAACATTGTAGTCCTGTCGGTATGCAACAGGGTAAAAATAACTGCGCATGTTTCGAATGACAATAAAAACAGTTCAACCACGTGCTCGCCTACTCATCTTTCAATGGAAACAGCGCCGAAACAGATACTGTGGCTGGTGTTGGAACTGCTTCTGCTACTATGGATTCCCATGTTGAATGAGTGGAGTGTGCTGCCCATCCACTCTGTCGCCTGTCCTGTTTCCTCTTTCTCCCTTGCCAAGCAACCGATGGAAGACTGCTGATTGGCTCGTGCAGCTCCACTGGGGGCGTGTTCAATAAACCAATTCAATTAAGTGTGTGAATAACATTGACGCTAGATTTTCATACTCCCGGGTTTTGTCTATTTTCACCTTTTGATTATGTTCTACTAGCATCGAACTCGTTGATAAATAGGCAAAAGGTTCGTTCTACTCAAAAACTTCAATTTATCTGTAGTATGTTTCTAAATTGATTATGTTGTTTAGCACCAATTTCGAAATTTAAGTTTCGAGATGAAAACTACAATACGAACTGTTTCGATATTCCGAAGACAAATTCCCCAGCCTATTATTTCAATCGAGCCTCACCTCAAACGAACTCATACCGGCACATATGTAATTGTTTTATAAGCTTCATTCAATGGCGGCCATTTCATCCCATTGTTTTCCATAATAGAATTTAAACAAGATTATTGATTTTCTCCTGGGAATAAAGCCCCTCATCCGTGTTTTCATTTCGACACCAGTCGGAAGTCAGAAGGACGATGATCCGATAGAGAGCAGCTTGTGGAAGATAGGCACAGGGTTCCGGCTGATGGATGGAGCATTTTGGGTACTTGCCAACTCGACGAGCAGAAGAGCAGATTAAATAAATGATACAAAATGATTATCACGACGGCGAATCCTCGCTTTTGTATCGAGGGGGTGTTGTGCTGCGGAGGAGGATTGCTGCCCTCAGGCTAAAGTCGGTGAATGGTTGCTTTGCTATCCCTTAATTGTATGTTGTTTGTGGTGTGAAAATTAATTAAATACAAATTGAGTTGATTATATCGTTACGCTATGGATGGTTCAAGAAATTGCGTTTTGGAAAGGGTTTGATGGAAATTATAACGAGGCTCATAATTGAATGATAAATTGGATGAGCTTATATTCAAGAAGAAACACAAAATCTGACGAAAAGTGATCAATTTTAAATATGAAATTAATCAGGTTGACCAATGTTGTCTGCATTGATCTTTCAACTACCCACTCAATTGAAAACATCATCACCAGAAGTAAACATTTCCTAGTTTCTCGACTATTATGATTAAACTGGGCCACATTTGTTTGCTACAGCTTTTTTGTATATATATTTTTTTATCAATGAGTCACTTTCCAATTTAAGTCTTATGTTTACTTTTCCTTGCTGGGGACGTATTGACACGGTAAACATTCCCAAGTAACAATTTAAGTTCTATTCCAGCCGTATAGCAGTCCTCCCTGCTTTGTTGATGAAACTACATTCAAAACTGTTTTGTCCACCAACACCTCCTCTATGCAGCTTTAAAGCCGAAATGTGTACAAAGTGGCCCACTCTATAGACGGTTGTGAAAACAAATCAATAGAACTTTCTAAGGCCATAAAGATTTTGAAAATGTTCTAGTAAGAGATGTTATGACCACTTGAGAACCATCATAAAACCTATTGGCCGTTATCAAAATCAGCATAGGGCCAAATGGCCACAGCTGTCAAACTTCACGGCGATATCGTGGTTGATTTTTTGTTGTTCTGCTTTGTCCGATTTTCTGCTCTTCTGATTCATTCAACACTAAATAATGGCTAAGAAAAAAGTTCTAGTGTTGCGGTAAATTATGTTTGATAGCAAAATATACAAAACAAATTGAGTTTTTCATAGCGTATCATGCTCCAAATCATATGCGCATTTAATTTTATGGTGAATATTGGCACGATAAGAGCTGAAAATTAATGTGCCTCGGAAATTATGCGAGTTTGCAGCAACAAAAACAAAATTTAAAGAACTATATTCGATAAATTAATCATGAAACTCCTGAAAATTGATAGAATTCAATCAGGTTATCAAAACAAATACCGAAGTTGGTCTCAGATCTACAGTTCAATTGTCTTACATTTAAAATTTGGTGTATTTATTTTTCCACATTTCAACTATTTGGTATTTTTCAATATGGCGAATGCAAGAAATCACAGTTTTGCCAAAAAGCCAAATTATCTTAGCAATGACTACTATAAAACTATCTGGTCATTTGAAGGCTTTCCCCAATGCCAATTAGTCGTTCAATGCATTTACTGGAGGCAAAATGGTTTTTAAATGCTTTTTCAACTTACCATAATAAAATAATAAAATGAGTCTTAAAACGGCTTTTCAAAACAGCAATTTATGAGCTTATAAAGTCAAAATAAAGCCTTCGATAGGAGTAAAAGGAATTTTAGAAGACATGGTTTCAAGATCGTTGTAAAAAAGCTGTGTAGGTTCTCATAAACCTGACTAAAATATTAAACTGATTGGCACCTCTTGGTACCATAATAAAACCAAATTTATTTCCAGTGGCTTTCATAAAACTTTAATAAAACTTAATAAAGTTGGATGGTTTTGGCAATGTTACTTGGGATTGATTTGATAAACCATGATAAAACCATGATAAAACCAGCAATGTTCCTTGGGGCGTGTCCTCTTTTTATTTTTGCCATATTATTGCAATCATAAGTTACTATTTACAGTAAGTACCACTACAGTTGTAGGTAATTTTTCCAAGCAAGTACTGCATTTCTTATGAAATGTACTACTTGATTGGGAGCAGCGTCCCAAACATAACAGGGTTCAGTGAGCCCCTTGTCAAAGAAATCTGCCTCGTTTGTTAAAAAGTGCAACACAGTCACACATCAAATGATTAGAGTTTTCACTCTCCAACCACAGAAGCGGCATTTATATTCATGAAGTTTTCCGATGATTTTCAGATGAAAAGGAGTGGCCCAGTTAGAATTGTAACATAGACTATTGCGCATATTTAGTCTCCTCGTCAATTCTGCTTTAACTAAAATGTTCGACTTCATGTGAACTTTAAAAGGAAAATAGAAAAACAAATTAATCATCTCGATTTCGAAGAAATTTGCGGATTTTTCCCGGAATACGTTTCATCAACGCACAGATTCCATCCATCGTTTTGGCAATCATCCACTTGCTTCTCATTTCATTGACGCTTTTGACGATACTGCCATTCACCTTCAGCTTCCTCTTCATAGCAGCCCAATATCTCTCCATCGGTCTCAGCAAGGGACACTTTGGTGGGTTGAGTTCTTTCGGTACAAACTGAATCCCGTTGGTCATACCACTGTAGCACTGTCTTACTGTAACGACAGCTTGCAAGATCTGGAAAAAACATGACAAGTTAATTGTGGGATCGATGAATGGCAATATTTGCTTTTGGAGACATTCCAATCTGTACAGCTCTGAATTAAATGTCGTATAAGTGATGAAAACCTTAGTCTTCCTACCGCAGCTACAGATGCCTTGCCAAGTCATGTATTTACGTGCAAATTTATCTGCAAACACACACTTAAATTTGGCAGGAACATCTCCCCGAGCCGTAGCCAAGTAAATGTTGTCCCCGTAGCTTTTTGAAATCGGCCTTTACATAGGTTTCATCATCAATGAGGAGACAGCCATTAAATTTTATCAACACCTGATCATACAGTTTTCTGGCACGGATTCTGGCCACATTGTTCTGCCTTAGATCCCTATTTGGTTGACTTGAAGTCTTCCCGGAGACGAATCCGTTGCACGGTACTGCGTGCGGCGCGAAACTTTTTGGCCAAATCGCGGTATGAGATGTTGGGATTTGCCTCAATGTTCTTGATGACTTTTTTCCGCAGTTTACGGTTTACAGTACACGCCAGACGCTTGCTTTGATGCTTGCGATCCGTCGACAAAGTTTCTCTTTACTTTTTCAAAACACGCCAAACGGTATTTCGGGGAAAAGCTAACACTTTTGCAAGTTTTGGCCAAGACCACGAAGGGTTTTCCAAATTATTACGCACAAATATTTTTCTTGTTTCTTCTTTTGTATTTCTCTGAAACACGTTCGAACAAATCCGACCACTAGGTTTGCTGTAAGAATCAAAAATGTTTGTTCCAATTCTAAATGGGCCACATCTTATTTACTAGGACAATATCCTGTTATCAAACCAGTGTATGTACTGAAGTCATGTTTTGAAAATTTAAGTAGCTTTTGTGTACGAGCGTTAGGCTTAATGGACAGTTTGGATTGCCGGGCTTTGGAGGTACTATTCCAGTTAGCCTGTAACGTTTCCATTTCCCAGTTCTTCAGTTCCATTTTTAAGGCGCAAGAAGATAATCCAACAAATGTTTCGGGCCCTATAAATTGCATGCATGGCCCTATTGTTGCCAACTGATCAGTTTTTTCATTTCCTTCAATTCCGCAATGACCAGGAACCCAATAGTGGTTTACCATCTTGCGAATGGTCTAAAAATTGTGCGCATTCCCACACCGGTTTAGATGTAAATGTTTTTGACTTTAAAGAATTCCGAGCTGCTTGGCTATCTGCACGAATGCATATGTTTGCATTTTTTAAATTTCTTCTCATACAGATTGATGCACATTCCAGTATGGCAGATATACATATTTCAGCTTGAAACACTGCTGGATATTTTCCCATTGCTGCATAAAAGTTTATCCCAGGACCAGTTATACCAGCCCCTACCAAATTATCTTTATTTGAACCATCTGTATAGAAGACTGCTGAGCCCGGATGAAAACCCGGTTCTGCTTTATTCCAATCAGAACGACCAACTGCATGGACTGTGCATTTATGTTTGAAATAGTTTCTCCTAAGCATACCATCTTCTCTTTTTAATATTAAAGGATTTATCGAAAACTCTTTCAGGATACTTAAGTGAATCCTAGAAAGTTTGAGCTGTTTAGTGGAATACCTGTAACTAGAAATGAGAAGAAAAATTAATATTTTCCATTTATTTCCAACTACCTTTGCTTATCTTGACCGATACGCGTATTTCGTCTGCAAAATGCAGACTTTTTCATTGTCGTGTACTAATAAGTATACACAAGTATCGGGTCAAGATATTAGTACACGACACTGAGGAAGTCTGCACATTGTAGACGAAATACGCGTATCTGTCAAGATAAGCAAAGGTGGTTGGAATTAAATGGAAAATACTAATTTTTCTCATCATTTCTAGATACTCAAGTGTCCAATGAGATCTCCATCGAAGAAATTCATGGACCGTTTGAGCTTTAGAGGATTTTGACGTCTTACGGCAACGGTAGGGTGTCAATTGAAAATCTAAAAATAATCGACCGTCACGAAAATATTACCACAACCAGGGCAGCTCCAAGCGACTGCGCCACGATGACGCCGATCCAGTGGATCGTAACGCTCGTCTCCTGGCGAGCAACCAATCCGCCGTGCTTCGGTACAGGAGGTGCCAAAGAAGGTGAAGGTTCCCCGCTCTTCACCACATCAAAGAACATTGCTGCATTCAGAGCCGTGCTTGCAGCTATCCAAATTCATCCGTTGTACAAGCTGTGCAGTAATGCCACGAAAATTATGTGCTCGACGGAGGCTGACTACCGTGCTGTCGGCGCTCACCTAGTCGCAAAGAAACACGGGTTCTACACTCACGATGCACCCGGAAGCAAGCCAATGAAGGTGATTCTGCGTGGCCTTCCAGAACTCACACCGGAGTCAATTTTTGCAGAGCTGCAAGCGGCGGCACTAAAGCCTCAGAAGGTATTCCCCATCAGGCGCCAGCAACACGGTAACTACCGGGACCAACTCTATCTGGTGCACCTTGTGAAGGGATTCGTCACGATGGCGGAACTGATGAAAATACGGGCCCTTTTCAACATCATCGTCGAGTGGGACCGGTATCGTCCGAGACAGCACGACGTGACGCAATGTGGCAACTGCCTTGCGTTCGGACATGGTACTCGTAACTGCCACCTGCCGCGATGTGGCAAGTGTGCCGGAGCCCACAGGACCAACGATTGTGCCCCGATGGAAGAAGGTGCGCTACTGAAGTGCGCAAATTGTGGCGCAAACCATGAGAGCAGCAATCGAACCTGCCCAAAACGTGCTGAATTTTTGGCGATCCGCAAGAAGTCATCCACCAAATCCCGGTCTGCTCAACGCCGTCCGCCACCTCCGATGAACGAGGAGAACTTCCCGTCGCTTCGGTATCAGGTGCCTAACCTACCGCCGATCCCATTAAATCAGCGCCAAGCAAACCGCCCGTTCATAATCGTTTCGCAGCAGCTGGGGCAATCCAAGTTGCAGTACTTCAACGCAACCACCCGTCGATCGACAGCTCTACGACTCGGAGCAAATGGTGGAGTTCGTGCAAGAGCTCTATCGCCAACTACGTTCCAGCCACTCCAAGGAGGAACAGCTCAAAGCCGCCACGTCCGTGACGATGAAATTTATTTTCAAACATGGACCGTAAACGCACCATCAGCACCTCAACTGGAATGCTTGCTCCATCCGGAACAAAACCTAAGAGCTCGGTGACTTCCTTAACAGGAAGGCCATCGACATCGCCATCGTCACCGAGACACATCTCAAACCGGAACTCACCGTTTTCATCCCAGGATACCGGATTGTGCGACTTGATCGTAGCGGCTCTAGTGGAGGAGGAGTTGCGATTGCCCTGTGCTACAACATCAACTGCCATCTGCTTCCGAGCTTCCAGTTGCAGTCTATTGAAGCTATCTAAGTCGAGGTCGAAACTACCGTCGGCCCTATCACCATCATCGCGGCCTATTGTCCCAAGCAAGCCAGTACCACCAACGGAACAACAACGGCCTTACGAAACGACATCCGTAAGCTAACTCGGAGGCAGGGGCAGTTCATCATCGCCGGCGACATGAATGCGAAACACGAAACCTGGGGGAACACCCGGCGGAATCGGAACGGAATTATTCTACAGGAAGACCTGGAAGAGGGACATTACACCGTCCTGGGCCCGGATACTCCCACCCGGTTGAGCCGATCCGGGGTCCATTCGACAATCGACATCTTCCTCACCAACATGGGGAACAACATCGCCCAGCCGGTCGTACACCAGGAACTCAGCTCGGACCACTATCCGGAGGTGGCCGAAGTTGGCTCCTCGGTCAACCGGCATCGAATCACCAGACGGAACTACCATCGCGCCAGTTGGGAGAGATTCCGACAACACGTTGACGACAGCATCGATTTCGATATGCACCTTGATTCGGTTGATGACATCGAACGATGCAGAGCATCGAGCAAGCAATCTCCCAGGTCCGGGAGCAACATATACCGGTGATTGATCAGGTGAGCAACTCTGGGCCCATTGATAGACCCACTAAAGATTTAATACAATTGCGAAACGCCATTCGATGGCAATACCAGTGAACTGGTTTACCAACGCTAAAAAGTCACTGTAATCGAGTGACGAAAATTATTAAGGCCAGAATGGTGGACTTTAAGAATAACAATTTCGCCGACAAGATCCGCTCTCTCTCAGATTGTGCCAAGCCTGAAAAAATGACTGGAAGATGACAAACATTTTAAAAACTAAGCCAAGACCCATTCCACCGTTGATCCCACAAGACAGCAATGGCTCTAACGATCGATTGATAACTCCTGCAGAAAAGGCTGCTGAAATAAGTCAACACTTCGTCAGCTCCCACAATCTCGGGCATAACATCGTCAGTCCAAACGAAGCTGCCGTTAGCGCGCTTATTACTAAGATCCATTTAAGCCCCAACGACTTCACAGAGGAGTTGGAGATCTCAGCTGACGAATTGTTGACTTATATAAAGCTCAAAGAACATGAAGGCCCCAGGTTTTTATAACATTAACGTTTGCATTAAAAAATGGACTTTCTTCTTCTTGGATAAATTTCCCATGGAAGGTCATTTAATGATGTTTAAATAATATTTAAACTTACTTGCAAAAAAAAATTCTACGCCCTTGACGGCGGCCTTCCGGCAGTTAACCGGAACATTCACCATGGCGGACGAAAACATTTGTATAGGCATGTTTTGGAGTTCTTTCTTCGTTTTATTTATGAATTTCTCCTCGGTTTTCGCAACAAAATTGTTGGAGCAGATCTTACGCATCAGGTTGGCCCAGAAATTCTCGATGGGACGCAGTTGGAGGACGCTGGGCCGTTTCGCCGACTTGGGTACCACATCGATATTCAGCCGCTCCATCTTCGCCCGAACACCGCGTCTTCGCCCTTATGCACTGAAAATTAATTTTAGTTTTATACAACAAAATCGAAGGTAGAACTAACGAATCCAGTCGTTGTTTTCTGCAACGAATCTGATTTGTTGTTTTTATGAAGATACCTTCGTAATTAGTGATACACGCGCAACTGTTAAATGCACGAAGCATTTGTTCACACAGAAATAACATTCGTGCATTTTTCGAGGCCCTCGCCAGCCATGGACCGATTACAATGGAAACAACTTCTATGTACAGCAGAGGCTACACCGGCCTTAGTCTGATTGGTACGGTAAGGTGAGCATTGTACGAATACTTTACAAAGAGCTACAAATATTTTGTCACTAATTAAAAAGAAAGATCTCTCTGGTGGTTGCATTAATGATTGACAAATCTACTTTATCGATGTGATCTATGATTGAAAAAAAACACACGCAACCACGTGGGATGTCCAACTGTTTTTTAAAATGTTCCCTTCATGGGATTCGAACCTGAATTTTTGAAAGTGCTGATGCTGAATCCGTGCTTGATCTCGCTAAGCCATACTGACTATTAAGTAGATGCTTGTTTGATGAGCATGCAGGTATAGCCTCGACAGCGCTTTGATTTTTATTTTAGGATAGATAAATTATTCAAGCCCATCCCAGCAGCAACACTATTTTGCATGAGTGCAAAAGATAAAAGAGAAGTGCATGAGATAAAAGAGAAACAGTGATGGCTGGTCTTCACAAAATTTATTTTGTGCATTGTACCAATAAGGTGTAATGATAGAGTACCAGATAGAAAGATAAACCAGAAATACCAGATAAACAAATTAACAAATAAACAAATATGAATGCTTCATACAATATACGAGACATTTGTTCTATGTACAAAGTCCCTGTTTACGAAACAATTGAAAGCATATTTACGATAATAACATTTCAGTGTGGTATTTCTTGCTGAACGACGCAACTTCCGGCAGGCATTTCGTACTATAAATTTCCCCGTTCACGGCCAGTCCAGGGCGAAAGAAGAGCGGCTTTGACATCCCCTTCTCGCTGCTGTCAGCCACAGCAGTACCTTCTTGGGGAACTTGCTGTGTGAAATGAACTGCACCTCGATGCTCATTTCCTAAGTGGGGGGAAGTAAAATACGAAGTGCCCTGCCAGTCGTTGCCATCCAGGGTGAGATAGGTCTCGTCGTCCATCACCACCGCCACGTCGCGATTCGCCAGGAAAATCGAGTTGACCATCTTATTCAGCAGCTGCCGCTGCGTCATTGCCTGCAGCTCCGAAACCAGTGGACGCGACTTCCGCTTCTTGACATGAACATACAGGTACTTTTTAACTGTTTGGCCGGTTGAACCGACCTCCCGGCCAAGCTCACGCAGCGATGTTACCACTTTTCTCTCGGTCTTCCTCTTGAAGCTTCTTGTCGCTCAGGGTCGTCGGCCGTCCAGAACCGGGGTTTCTTTCGATGCTCTGATTGTTGTCTAATAGCGCCAAGATGTTGTATATGCCGGAACTTGCTTGTCTAGCGTCGCGTTTTGTTAATGACGGAACGGGCGTATCCGGCGTCCACAAAGTGCCGCACGATGTATGTTTTCAATGCGGCGGGGTGCCGTTCTTTGAACGCGCACACCAGGGATGCCAGATATATTTTTCAAATGACTGTGATAAAAATTTAAATTGTCTGGAAATGTCTAAAAAGTCTGTAATTTTTTGTTTTTGCAAAAATAGGCTTATTATCAACGAAGAGACGTAATAAGAAAGCGAGTTATGTCATTTACGCTATATATATATAGGATTTTTTTTCAAAAGGACGAATCTAACAATAAGAGATTTTCTCCTGTCTCGCTCACTTTCATTTTGTACAGCGCCATTCTAAAACTCTTTGATTTTTTTGTAGTTTATGCCAAGGGCTGGCAACTTACGCATCTTCGATTTAACTATCTTTATTAAAAAGGATCTATTAAGTGATGAATCCAGCTCAGAAAAAAAGGATCATTTTATATTTTTGTTTAAATATGTTTGTTACACCGTGAACGTGTATTTAATGGAGTATTGAGTATTATTATGGGTGTTCTGTACTTAACGAAGTATTTCAGTCTGTATAAAAAAAGTTCTTTTTTTGAATCGCTCACTTTGGACTTTTCTAGCTGTACATTATTTTTGAGATTATTAATTTTCACGGAGGTATATATTTTTTTAAGCATGAATTCATGGTTTAGTTTGCAATGTTGGTCCAACGTCCTTTTTACATTGTATGCTTCCATAACTATTATTTTTTACGGCTGGCTTGTAGGGCCTACACCAACGCCCTCGTTGGAGGACCATCGTACATAGCTCTGTTTAGAGTCCCACGCTGGCACGAAGACGATAATAGGCCGCCTCTAACATGGCGAACAGATGCTCAGGTTGGTGAAGGCGGAGTGACTCGCTTCCACAGGGCTGCTTTCGGATATTTGTGGGATTTTGAAAAAAAAAACTCAACAGAGTCCAGCAACTGCTAAGACCCCCTCCAAGGAACGGACACTACCATAAGTAGACACTCCAAGACACCCTTGAAAAGTGTATGCGTTGTTACAGAAACTCGAATTGTTTTTTTAATGCGCCATGTCTTTCGAAGATTCAAATACCTTACCGAACTTTAGCGGATAGAACACTACTGGGCTGCACCAACAACAGGTAAACATGGCGTGAAGAAAATCACGCGGACGTCACGGAATATGGTTGATTGACTGAAGGCTCGAAGGACTCCTACATAATATTATCAGTGGCTAAGTTAGTTTGCCGGAACAAGAGTGAGCCTTCCGATTGGCGAGGTGAGCCATTGCACGCTACCATCTGCATGGTTCCCATTTCTAATAATTCAGGGCCGCTATTGTTCCTCTGGAGGACACCATTTTCAAGGAGGACTACCCTTCTCTGTTTGACAAAGAGCAGCCTTGCCGTCGTCGATTGAAAAAGGCGCCTGTAGTCAAAAACCTCCAAATTCCAACTAATCGACAACTGCCATTTTACTGTTCGTAGTCACCGCCAGATCGCTATCTTTACACCACGACAAGTCAGCCATCACTGTATTCGCATTGACGCCGCGAGCGTTCGTCGGAGCCCAGTAAAATCTTCAAGATACGTGCTGGTAATCCCGTGTACACTACAGACAAATACATCAGACGAAATGTCAATCCCTTGAGTTTTAAATAATTTGAAACTTTGAGCGTCTCTTTTATTCCGCGAAGCTCCTCAGGATGTCCAGTAGTGCGCCGATCATGTGACTAGCTCCAAGTCTCGCGCTGCTGCATATTGTAGGGTAAATCATACGTAACAAAAGAGCTTATACGCTGCTTATCCCTGGGTCCATTGTGTCTCCAAGTGGCCAACTCCTTTCGTTTACTTTAAAAATAAATTATACATACGCTATTTTGAAATATATCAACAAAGCTTCTTAAGTGGCTACTATACTATTCAGATCCTCGTACGTTTTAAATCCGAACTTGAGAGAATACCTTTATTTGAAATTTAAAACTTATTTCAAATATCTGTAAAAGTCTGCAAAATAAATAAAATGTCAGCTAAATGTCTGCATCGTTAAAAAAGTCTGCAACAAAAATGAAAAGTCTGTAAATTTAAGTCTGTGAATATGGCATCTCTGGCGCACACTTCTGAACGGAGTTGGTTCATTGTTTTTGCCATCACCGTGATTAGAGTTCGACTGACAGAGCTGTCAAATTTTGACTGCTGACTCATGGGTTACTATGATTGATGCTGCATGTGTCGTTTCGTCATTGCGGGTGAAGGTAAATCCATGAATAGTCGGCAATTTTTGTCCATTTTTTTAAAATGCAAATGCTATCTGAAGTATTGACCAATGAGCAGTTCAGTTGTATTCATCAAAATTTACCAAGCTACAACCTATGAGTTTTCATTGACTCAAACAGTATTTCGAGAATTCATTTAACGTCATATTTGAATCGTCTTTAAATGGATATGCATAAAATCTTATCAAATTATAATTTTCTTATTTCATTGGACATAAGACAACACCCCTCTCAGATTTATCGCTAATACGCTATTATGGCAAACTTACAAGCTCATAACTGCATGCTAGTTTGTGATTTGCTCCAGTTTCATGAACAAAACGTCCGGGCACCGATGCAGCACGGTATTCAAACTTGGGATTTGGAAGTTTGTGTCGCTTAACAAATCCTTATACAACCTTACCTGTTAAGGATTATATCTGAAAAATCCAAATTGGGCCAACACCCACCTAGAAGATAACTGTTGTGTATAAACATAAAAACTTGACTCTAAAAAGTTGAGTCGATCGAGCCTGTGTAAATAAATGTAATTATTTTGAAAAGGATATGTTTTCTCCATGCTTTCAAATCGCACTTTTTAATCACTTTGAAATATATCATAGTCACAAATGCTATTATCAGCCAGCGCAAGTTGAACTTTGTCCCATTATTAACAAAAACGGCTTTAAAAAAACACTTCATACGGATGGCATTTCAAATGTATTTATCTTT
>JASCZW010012679.1:0-36258 GCA_034211315.2 Aedes japonicus
TCATGTTATTCTTTCCTGCTCGGGTCGCGTCTCCAAGCAAACGACTGATTCAAGCGTTTGCCCGGTATATTGCAAATGGAGGATGTTTTTTGTAGTTAGGTCCGACGAGCGATAGCGAGTTGAACGGCAAGCGTTTGCCCGACATAATTTAATAAAAATTATTAGGAATACAAGTTTGATCAAGTCTTAAGTTTGACCTGTAGTACTTTACGTGCATGAGTGCTCTTTACAAAATTTATTGGGAAATGTCATATTTGCGGTCGTAAAAGAACGTGGGATCGCGAAAGTAAGTCAGTTTTCTGAAAAAATGCGAATTTTCTCCAACGTTATCCTTCGTTTACAGCAATATTTAAACCACATAGCTAAAGGAACGGATATGTTAATTAATTTGAGTAGTAGCCAACGGGTGGATCGCCAAATACACTTTTCTCCTGTGCTATTTTTTGACTGTGTCGCGCGTGCAGTGTTCTCGGAGTGCCCGTAGTGTACCGAAGGTGCCGATGTATTGACAGCTCAAATTGTTATTTTATACTGAACCTGGCAACCAAGCAATGCATGTTGACAAGGTTGGTGGTTTCTTATTTCTATATCCTTTACTGTCAAAAGTGTTCCTTGATGTGCCACACATGTGGTATCGATTGAAAATCGAAGTGCAGCCTGAAATAATTCGTCTAGTGAGTAGGCTGGCACACTGTTCAAAGCGACTAACCCTTGATAGAAGCGCAGTCAAGGATCGATTTCTCCGGGGCCAGAATAATAAAAAAATTGAACTCCAAATTTGAATGATTCCGGAATAATTAATGGATTTTACCTATTATTTTAAATGCACAGAGTTGATTTGCTATGGACGCTCATCTAGAAGTTTGTGGATCATTATACAGACCTATTATGGATCATTGACAATTTATTTATGGAACATTCTCAATTCTTTATTGATCATATTCATATATTTAAGTTTACACAGGTTCCATTCTAAGGATCAATTTTACAAGTTTATGGAATGATATTGAACTTTCTATAGACTATTGGCAATATGTTTATGGGAAGTTCGTACAATTTTGTAGATCATTATCTAGATATATAACGGTACATTTTTGACAGTTTATTGCTAAAATTTATATTAACTATGGATCACATTGCTGTATTTTATGGACCATTTTCAATTTTTTATAGATTTTCATCCGAGCCTTATGGGCAGTCTTCTCGCGTTCTTCGTTCAGTCCGGTCGAGGTTTTTTACACGTGTCGAGTGATTGACGAGTTCAGCTGCCGCAAACCGTGAAGATGAGGTGAACGACAGTGAAGATGCGTGGAAGTTTATTTTGTGGTAAACGAATTGAAATAGTTAGAAAAAGTCTTAAAAAGAAACCACTGAAATCAGTGATAATTTTTTTAATCGGTGCCATGTTGGAAGATGCTGTTGTTTGCCTACGAGAACAGTTTTTTTTTTTATTCATTCTGTGAATCTGGGCAAGCGAGTTTTGTGGAGGAAAAACGTCGAATAGTGTTGGGTTATGTTCCTTTGGTGACGGAGTGGATAGCCACTTATAAAGTAACGCCATTTTGCAGCCCGACGAGATAGTGGAATATTTCTGTACGTGTGGGCAACGCAGTCAAACCAAGCCCAAGTTGGGAGGTGACGCTACTGCATTGCTGAAAGCCGCACCATTACAGATCGGTTTCAGTTTAAGAGTTTAAGTGTATTGGTGTATAACGCAACGGTTGTTGCTGGCTGCCGAACTGACCGAACTAAATGGTGAAGAGATAGGGACGTGAGATGTAAGAAAAAAAAGAAAAAAAAGGCATACAGATAGTGAAGAGTAAAGGGCTGTTCACGTTGGGCCGGGTAGTGCCCGAGCCGAAACCAAAAAGCGTTTGTTGCACGGCTACCAAACAGCGTAGAGCAGCGGCAAAGATTGAATTTTATCTAGTGAAGGTGCGGGGCAGTGGTTACAAGGGACAGTAGCAACTTCTAGTGACCGTGGGGAATTCTGAGCGGGGGTTATCGAAACGAATTCAGCTCGCGACGCGGAGTGTATGTACGCGTGCGGTGTTTAGCAGTGAGGTAACCGAGAACAGGATTTAATGTATCCGTGCAAAAATAGGATGGTGGTGATGGCCAATTTTGACAGTGTAATGAGAGTGTTTGTGTGATACATGTACATTCGCTCACGAATGCATGTCGCTGGTGTTTATTGATCGGTACAGGAGTGGACCGGAGAAAACTGTACAGTGCTGCCAGTGCAAACTGTCTTTGAATGTTCAGTAGGGGTTCTCTGTCGAGACCCGAAGCTGTGAGATGGTTACATCATGGTATCACACCGATTGGTATTTTCACTGTATTTATCTGTTCACTTTTTTTAACAGTATTTTTCACGTTATGGATTGATAATATGGTAAGGTTTCAGGTTCATAATTAATGCGCGGGTCCATCTAAAGTTGCAACAGGGCAGCAATCTGCAGATATGTAACTAAAAATAGAATTGCTTATATCATTTTGTATTGTAGCATCCCTGCACTATAGTTTTTATGATAATTTATATGAAATTTTCAGCTTAACAATTATGCATGTTTGTAAGTACAAGTTCACCTAACCGACGCTTTATTGTCTGTATGTTGTTGCTGATATACGTTTTTATAATTTTCATTATCACTCATTTTCATAATTTTTATTATGAATAAATTTTCGATTATTATATATTTGCTCATTTTTATTTTCAAGGAAACGTATACAATTTGTTTATCTTTTGGTAGGTGAACTCGTCATTTTAATTTTCTTACTTTACAATCCGTAAAGGTGCACTATTAATTCTCATTTAATGCTAAATATTAGGTAGTTTCCTCATCACATAGTAGCCATAGTTGGATACACAATGTGTATTGTCATTGCTGTTGTTTTTATTATTTTAAAGATGCTCGATGGGAGGGGGTTCTTTTTTTCGTTCGGGATCGGGGTGATGTTTACTGTATGCTACTTGCCAACCGAAACACAGCGAACACACTTTTTGGTGGAGGATACTGCTTTTGGATTTTCGATGGTGGGTAAATTGTGATGGCTCCTTTAATCCTCCAAACTTTAAACCTTTAACCTTAAAGTATATAGTTATAATTATATATTTCATTTAATTGCCTATGAGCCTCATATTTCAGTTTATATTTATCGACTACTGGTTGAGCTGTACAGAGGATTATAGCTGTATCTTATTATAATTTCCGTATCATAATTGTTTTCATTAGAGAAAATAATAATAACAATAATGAAATATCATCTGCTTCTAAGTAGAATGGAAGGTAATTCCAGGTAATGTAGATATTTATTGCTTTGTATCACAAGACATTCTACTATTAGTTTAGATCATCAGATATTATTTCATTACATCTTTTTAAATTGATAAATGCTCTTCATTCTGCTGATTATTAAAGATGGATAAATACATATTTTATTATTGTTTCATATATAATTGATTTTTTTATAGATGTTTATATTTACTTCATTTAGTTGCAACAAAACCTTCGCATTCAAGAGTTACATTCATTTGACACTGATTGAGCTGTAAAGAGGTACCAAGCTGCATATTATCATCTTATGCCTATCGTTATCAATTGAATTTCAACATATTGTTTTATTAACAACCAAATTAAAATAACAGCAGTGCGAATTCTAACTATCACATAGTTTTATTAAACATTTTTGTATATTACGTTGCCACATATATTGAATACGTAATAATATAATACAATATTATGGTTTTATATACAATTGAATGCTTTATTGATATTTATACCTCAATGAATAACAAGATGACCTTCACATTCCAGAGATACAGTCATCTATCAGTGATACAAAGTGGTACGAAGCTGCATATTATTATTACTGCCTTAATATTATTATTTCAGCAGGTTAATTCATTTATTTCAACATGGTTATCATAGGCTCGTGAACTCCAACTATTACATATTTTAACTAAATATCCTTATATAATTTTTTTTGCTCTACTATGTATTCATATATAACATATTATTATTACATTACATCTATATTTATATAAATATAATATATACTGGGTTGGGAGGGAGCACCAGGGTATCATTCAAGCTGAAACTGGACGATGGTTTGATTGACTGCCTGAGTCTAGGAGGGAACAAACAGTAGCATTTCTTATCCTACCGATTCGAGTATGGTGCTGCGAGTTCTACTCCAACAGTTTCAGGGAGAGTAACGCGCCCTTCTTAACAAGCCATCCTGTAGAAAGCTTAATGAGTGTTGCGAATTGTGTTATTCGATTTGTTGGATCATATCGTTGGAAGGAGATTCTTAATTTCCCGTGGATTTCGTGTAAGTGTCTCTGCTTACGGGTCCACCCCTCCGTTTTTGGCCCTTCATACAGCGATATTGTGAATTCAGATCGGTGGCCCAATTTGATCTTGCTATTAAGTGGAGCTGCATCCAAGCCAAGGGCTAGAGGGGATGGTGGCTACCATACATACATACATACATACATACATACATTTTCATCCGAGCCTTATGGGTCATAAATACGTTTTTTATGGAACGAATTTAATTTTTTTATGGATCATTTCTTCAGTTTAAAGGTCCAAACTTAGGGCTGCCGGAGAAACAATTTTTATTTCCTCAGAAACGCTACTGAATGTATTCTTCGTTCCGGATATCGGAAAACGAACTCATCGAAAAGCGATCTCCGATTACCTTCGAAGTTGATAGTAGATGATATCTTCTTCCCTCCCTAGTATTTCTGATCTAACTAGCTCATTCCAATCATTAAGTTGAGGTATTTCTAATTATTAAATTCCCGACGACAAGTAATCGTACTGGAAGATAATGCTCAACCCAACGGATTTAATTTAAAGTTCAAAATGAGAAATATGCGGGCCTGGTGAGAGGATGAACATTTTAATGAGTGAAGCTCATGAACAATTTACGCTCTGGTTGTGAGTTCACCAATTAAGAATGATGAATTTACTGCTGCGTGTTATTTCGAATGGTTGCTTCATTACTCCGAAGTTTACTCATCATAAATGGCTCATTATTATACCGCTACAAGTGGTTAACATCCATACCTCCTACGCCAAAGTCACAAGTTCGAATCTCACCCCTGGACAAGTTACGAAGATACCCAAAAGGTATTTGAGTGGCTACGACGGGAGATGAACCAGCCCAAGGCTAAAAATCTCGATAATAAAAGATAATAAAAAAAATACACTGAAAATTAATTTAAGTTTATACTACGGAATCGAAGGTAGAACTAAGGGCTTCAAATGGTGAGTTGACAACTTCTAGGGAGGGTACGACCGACCTCTGGTCCTCACAAGTTCCTACCTCACGCCTCCACGAGTCGTATGATCACAAAAGACTGCCAGCTGAAACATGGAGACGCTGGTTGGCGTAGCCTGGGCAATGTTGTCTATCTGACAATAGCGAAGTCAGGGGGTGCGACCGGTAAATCATATCATAATTTTCCCTCTAATATATTTCAGGTCTTCCAGGTCATCAGGTATTATAAAAAAAATTAAAAAAAAAAATTCTCATGGCGGTCATACATTGCCTAAATTTTCTGGCTCATAATAGATGCGCAAGTTTGTCTACAATTGCAACAAAACAGCAGTCGGCACACAAATAATTTTCAGTTCATATTATAATATCCCTTCACTGTATATATTATCTTATAGGACATTGTTTATTCATAGGCATTATCATTTATCTCTATCATCTCTATCATCATTATTATCATTTTTATCAATACTTGTGTTTTCGTGATTTATATTGTAACATAAATATTTGTTTTTTTAATTTCACATTATAGCTTCAATATACTTTTAATTTTTTTGTCCTTTATGTCGAATTATCATTATGAATGAGAAGTATCTAGTACCTTGATTAAAAGAAGCTACAACGGAATCTATGGTAGGATTTTGTACTTATTACCTAATGTATTTTTCATTTCCTGTTTGCGAATAGACCTTCTTCCAAATCTGAGCTGGTTTGATTCGTGCAGCACTGTTTGCCATTCGGCTAGTGTCTGATGTTACAGTTCAATTTTTGGCATTACTGTATCATAACTCACAATATCATTATATTTGATGATACTGTTTTATTGATTTTACTTCATAGATAATTTAACCATTGCTTATTGTTTTTTATGTCCATTTGTCTTTAACTCTCTGTCAATTAAATCGTCCCTGCTTTCCCAACACAGGAGCAATAACTATTAGGCCAGCAAAAATAAAAGCGGATTGCTGTTATAAAATAAACATCAAGCTGCAAAAAGTGACCATGGCAACAGTAAATTAAAATGTATGAATGTTAGTTCTGTAAAATTTAACAAACTTTTTCAGGATACCACAAATCAAGATTTTGGTGAAATGCAGCTATCAGTGAAAACGAACGAAAACGCGTTCAAGACGAACCACGGAACTCTACACTAAAACACTTGACTACATTTCTTGCATTTCAGGATCAACCGAATGGAGATCGTTTATAATCGATATGAATGATTGTAGTATTTTTCATTTACATGAATATATACATTATTACATAACTATTTCATGGGAATGCAAGGGGCCATCAGGGCACCTGATTGAAGCACTCTAGATGAGGAGAGTGGGAATGCCAACTCTCCATTGCTGACAGGTTGTGACCAATTGTTCAATCTTGTTTTTGAAAGGAGATTCTTTATATCCCTGTGCATACGTATAAGTGATGTTGCCTATCGATCCACCCAACCCCTTTTTGGCCCTTTATACAATGGCATGATTAGGATAATCAGTGGTTATTAAAGCTTGATCAAGTCTAACAGCCAGGAGAGCCTATTGCTGTCGGACGTAGTTTCCGTGCTACAATGGGTGGTAGTACATATCATACATCATACATCATACGGAATCGTAGGTAGAACTAACGAATCTATTCGTTGTTTTCTGCAACGAAACAGAGTTGTTTTTTTTATGAAAATACCTTCGTAATAAATGATACACGCGCTATTGTCAAAAGAACGAAGCATTTGTTCACACAGAAAGAACATACATGTATTGTAGGAATACGGTGCAAAGAGCTACGAACATTTTGTCACGAATTAAAAAAAAAACATCGCTCTGGTGGTTGCTTAAATGACTGACAGATATACTTTATCGACTCGAAATATGATTGAAAAAAAAAGCTTTATGTTTCTGACATAGGATGACATAAAGGGCGATACGGTCAAAATTTGGTCAATATCAACTTGACGTATTTCTTTCAATTTTGCATTTAAAAAACCTGAACACCCCTCATTTTGAAGGTGTGTGTGTGTAGAATGTTGCTCCTATTTTGATTTTGGAATTCACTCTTCAGTTGTCAAAATGCCGTCCAAGCAAGAAGAGCAGCGTATCAAAATTTTGCTCGCGCATCGCGAAAATCTGAGCTACTCGCACGCAAAGTTGGCAAAATCGCTAAAAGTTGCCAAATCAACCGTTACAAATGTAATTAAAGTGTTTGGGGAACGTTTGTCGACAGCCAGGAAGTCTGGATCGGGGGGAAATCGAAAACCGGAAGCCGCTGAGACGACAAAGAGAGTTGCCGGTAGTTTCAAGCGAAACCCTAACCTATCTCTCCGAGATGCCGCAAATAAGCTGGGTGTATCGTCTACAACCGTGCATCGAGCCAAAAACGAGCCGGACTATCGACTTACAAGAAGGTAGTGACTCCAAATCGCGATGATAAACAAAATACGACGGCCAAGCGCGATCCCGGAGGCTGTACACGACGATGCTGACGAAGTTTGACTGCGTGGTAATGGACGACGAAACCTACGTCAAAGCCGACTACAAGCAGCTTCCGGGACAGGAGTTTTATACGGCAAAAGGAAGGGAAAGGTAGCAGATATTTTCAAGCACACGAAACTGTCAAAGTTCGCAAAGAAATATCTGGTTTGGCAAGCCATCTGTACCTGTGGCTTGAAAAGCAGCATTTTCATAGCTTCCGGGACTGTCAACCAAGAAATTTACGTGAAAGAGTGTTTGAATAAACGTCTGCTGCCTTTCCTGAAGAAACACGGTTGTTCCGTATTGTTTTGGCCGGATTTGGCATCTTGCCATTACGGTAAAAGGCCATGGAGTGGTACGCCGCCAACAACGTGCAGGTGGTTCCCAAGGACAAGAACCCTCCCAACACGCCAGAGCTCCGCCCAATTGAGAAATACTGGGCTATTGTCAAGCGGAACCTAAAGAAGACCAAAAAACTGCTAAGGACGAGCAGCAGTTCAAGGCAAACTGGCTTTCTGCGGCGAAGAAGGTGGACAAGATGGCTGTACAAAATCTGATGGCAGGGGTCAAGCGTAAGGCCCGGCAATTCGGATTTGGAAAAGCGGAAGCCTAACTGAATATTTTTCCTGAATTTTATACTAATTGAACTTGAAAAAGAAATTTAATTTGATTTTTTAAATAAACGATTTCACCGATTTACACGCGTTTTCCCTTGACCAAATTTTGACCGTATCACCCTTTATAGGATTCGATCCTATATTTATGGGAAGAGTTGTTACTGAATTTGTGGTTGATCACACTAGGCCATGGTGACTCGAGAGAAGAAACTTGATTAATGCGGATGAGGTTATAACTCTCGACAGTGCTTTAATTTTTATTTTGGGATAAATAAATTATTCCCGCCCATTCCAGCTTCAACACCAACATTTATGAGTACGATTGTAGAGAAGCAGCGATTGGCTGGTCTTCACGAAATTCATTTTGTGTATTGTACAAACATGGTGTAATGATAGAGTTTCAGCAGATAAAAAGCAATATGAATGTTTCATACGATATACGAGACATTTGTTCTATGTACAACATCTATGTTTACGAAACGGGTGGAAGCTAATTTACGAAAACAAATTTTCAATGTACTAACTCCAGTTATCAAATTTAGTTGTACGTGTGTTATTTTCTCCTGCTCGAGTATTTTTTTGTTTCGATTAGAATAGGATCAAAACAATTCAGCAGCGAACAAATTGCTCTCAAAACGTTCTCAATCAGGCCAGCAGAAGAACTGCTACGGCCGCATTTTCAGTGAGGGAAACTTTATTTAACAAACAATTTAGCTAAAAGTGTTTGAGATTGCAATAAAACCGAGCTTCTTTGAACTTTATAAATAGCCAATCCTTCATCCATGCATATTCAGTTTCCCTGCTCATCATTATCCGCAAGTAAGATGACCGGAACAAAGCCTCCTCATCCTCAACATATCAAAAGTGGTTTGCACAGTCCAGTGAGGGAGGTACTGTTTGATGTTGATCTAGCTTTATGGATTCACGTATTTAGGGAAATTATAGAGCAAACAGTAAATATTTGCCCATCTATCTGATTTCCCGTCGAGCTGAAAAGCTTGCCGCTTCCTTGTTACCGTAAGCGACGCACGAGATGTTCGACCTAGCGACCAACCACCAGGATGATGGTGTCATGATAGAGTGGCTAACCACTCCTCGTTCTAGTAGCTGCTCAACCGAACGAAAGATTTTCACTCTGAAGGAGGAAGTTTGATCACTATGCATATACAGGATAGACTTGTTTGCTCTAAAGGATGTCAAAGAATGCGGTCGATGGAAGTGGCTCGCAGAGTGATGTACTGTCCCAATGGATATATATATATACACTCACATGAAGTATGACTGAGGATAGCTATTTGATTAGTACGATGATCTTTGGTGGTTCACAGTCTGGCGCGATTCTCTCTATCTGGTGGGAGATTTACGTCCGCTTCGAGGAGGGCATCTAAGAAAGATGGATTACGTGGTGGTAAGTAAGCACTTAGTTAAACTACTGTTTGCTCAGGTTGAGATGTTTGGCAATTCGATACATGAGTATATTGATTTTTCAAACCGTAGGATGCCGTATTATCAATGCAGCAATGCACAGTGCAAATGTGATTAGGGAAGCATTTCAGAGTTTCTCTTCGGAAGATTCAACCAGCCAACTTGTTGCTTCCGACGTGTGTCCGGTTGTGTGAGCTGTAAAACTGAATTAAAAGTTTTTATCTCAGCCTTCTGAATGCTTGTTCACGAGGAGCCTTATCTCCCGGAAAATGGATATCGTAACAAGTTTCCCAAAGTTCTAACCCTGTTGGGCACTTACGTTACGCTTATCTCGACGAACCTACGCAGTATTGAATTCTAATTAAATGTTGAATTTCCAAGTAACTAGACGTACCCTTTGGGAGAATTTACTTCAGCACAAACAGTTTTCCGCCTCTTCTTGATAAAAACTTTGCGTAACACGCAAATCCTTTTTTTTTGTTTTCTGGGCGTTGATTTTTTTTTGCATTCGTCGTCTAGTACTATTAAGATGAAGCTTGCTAGTAAAACAACGGTCATGAAAAAAACATTCACTCGAAATGATGGAAAAACAGCGTCATCCCATTAGCAGATAATCTAGTTGTAGAAATGGAAATCGTGAACGCAAGAAAATTTCGGATGGAAAAGGGAAAATGTGTGACCTAGACGGAAACAAAAACTTAAATTAAAATTTTCCAAAGAAACTGTTTCCGATCAATTTCATAGGCATGGTTTGCTCATGATTTGGGATGAGAATATTGATATATTTTTGAAAAGTTGGCGTGAGTTTTACAATCAAAGATGCCAACAAGTTGTTTAATAATATGTAACATATACATTGCAAAGGTCGCAATAATCAACTTCAGTCATTTTTAGCATTAACAGCCGAAACACTCAAAGAAAAGTGAGCAATGTACAACGCTCTACTGGCGTGGTTAACATCCGAACTTTTCATCAATTACTAGCTCAATTCCAACCCCGGAGAAGTTTTAAACCACATAAAAAGGTGCAGAAGCGACTACAATCGAGAATAAATGAGCGCGAGACACAGTCAGAAAAAAACTGTTCAAAATCATTCCTAACGCCAGACAATTCAACAAAAGATGCGACATGGCGACAATAATCCCCACTCATCAAATCACCGTTTATCCATAACAATACAATGAATTCATGCTGTTCAGTTCATAAATACCAGCCCTCCTAGGAAGGGTAAATAATACCCACCATAGAGGGCATAATGTCCGCATCACTTGTCGCGATCCGCGCCCACTCCATACATGCAGACTTGGTTGAAGTAGTAGGTTTTCCTTTTCTTACCCTTCTTACAAACGCTAAATCCACAGGCCGGGATTGGATGCAACACCCGATTGAAAAATGGGGTACCTTTGAATATTTTTTCAACATTTTCGTCTTTTCACTTTGTTCGGTTCTTTGATTAAGTAACCAAAAATAAATATGTAGCTTATGCATATTGACAGTAGTTCATCATAGATATACTGCCCATTGAAGCATATCGATCTCATCGATCTCATCAGTATAATTTGGTAATTAAACATATTTCGAACAACATGATATTTTCACTATAAATTAGAAGACAGAATCTAAATTCCACTACCTTGACCACAGTACCTATTCGCTACAATGTGAATTTACTTATTCAGTGTCACAGTACAAAATATCGGTAATGAACATTAGATTCCTATTGATAACTCTTATTAGAACTATCTAGCTTATGATACTAATGAGATGAAAAAATATTTGTTCCGTATTTAACTAATTTAAGAAAAGTCAGATTTCACTTTAGGTAGATTTGGTTTTTTTTCCATAGAATACGAAGCATAAAGTACCCTCTCGAGCATCGTTTGAGCCTTCATTTTCATCGTTATTCATGAACGCCTCATCATCGTCACCGGTGCAGTTGATGTATGTCAGAATTCGGTCTGAATGAACCACGCGCTGTATACGCTAAGACTTAATTACCCATAAAAAGGTAATTGCTTCACCCATATATGGGTAACTGATGCAATACTCATAATATGGGGAAACTATACTCACAAAAATGGGTAAACTTTACTAACGATGTGAGTAAAGTGATTTATCTTAAATATGAGTAAATGTACTTAACCCATATTTGGATGAAAAAATAAACATTGTCCGTTCGTATATTTCATTGGAGCGAGTTGGTTATCGTTCCATCTTGGGAACAATTTTATGTTTATTCATGTTTTGAATTTGAATTTTGTCGTGACCAAATAGTGAGTGAAGAAAGTTGTTTTTGTAGCCATATTACTTCTTTTTTACAGCTTTCTTTTTTTGACATTATCAGGACCAGCAAGCATCTAAGGGAACGTCTATTAATTACGTCACGCAAAAAGTGACTTTTTATAAGCGTGGTTGACAACACCCTCTTAGAATCCAATGAAACTTTGAGGGTGGGTAGAGTATGTTTTTTATTTTTTTATTTCTTTATTATAGTGGCTTTCAGCCTCCTGGGGGTAGAGTATGTCTTTTCAAGCAACTTTGCATACTTTGTTCTTGGAAAATTTATCTAGACTACCATTTGAAAAGGACTTAGGTTTTTTTACCTTTTTTTAAAAAAATCAACATAACTCAAGTGATGTTTGGGTGACTTTTAGAAAATTGCTCGAACTATTATGAAAAAAATGCAAAAATTACAATCGATTCTTACACGCTAAAAAAAATATTTTAAAATTTAGTGTCAATTTGCCAAAAATTAGTATTAGAATTGAACAGTTTTTTTTTCAATCTAGTCAATATCATTGTCTAAAAGTTTGCCATACCTCGCGCGATGGGCACTTTTAAGGGAATTTTTTTTTTCTAACAACACATTTTTCATGACCAATTTTTACCGTGTATCGCGCCAATTTGTTTTATAATTTGATAATAAAACCTCACAGAAGCTAATTAAATTTAATTATAATGACAATTTTGATTGTTACGAGTCTTTGAATGTTTCAAGGCTTCAATGTTTCAAAATTAAAGCTAGTATTTTAAAAGTGATTATTTTTAAATTAAATGTTGTTTTTTCAAACTTTAGTGATAATACAATTAAATCAGGTGGCTGATTTATTACCAAACCTTTGAAGTATATAACAAGAAGGACAATAAATTGGAAAACAAAAGCTTAACCATAATATCTAAAGTATTGACCCATGACTCAATAGCGGTTCAGTTGTTTGTATTGTTTGTAAGGTTCATGTAATGGTATTAGTGGTATTCTTCAACGAATGGCAAAGAGAGCAAGCCTTGCTCAAGATTAGGGAAACCCAATTAAAACTCCTCGAGAACTATATGACTGGGTAGTTGAACAGTCAAATAAAAATATTAGAAAACTGAATTTCTGCTTTTTATATCAACTTGAACAGTATGCAAAAATGTGAGAAGAACCTGAGGAGTTCTATAACGTCGTAAATACAATACCTGTTACACAGGTTTATCGCTTTGTACCTATTTCAGAAAATCAAATTTAAGCCAAACGGTTTTCTGATTCAAAGGATAATCCAAATAAATTCACTTTGTATGTGAAAGATTTATAAATTAAATATATGAAGCAAGGGCTTTGTCTGCGTGCATGCAATAAGATGCCAACGTGAGCACACGCTAGCAAGTCTTGTAGGTTTGCCACATGATGGCCGACTACCTATGAGGGACACTATCAGCTCGGTTTGGTTACGACCTTAGAGGCGTTCAGGCATAATCCAACGAACGTAGCGTTATACCAAAGTCATGTGTTACATAAGTCCTGGGAATACTTTCATGCGTTTATTTGACAGCATTAACAAACACACAGATGTCAACCAATGTACTTGTCACGTTCATCTGTGTTCCTACTGAACTGTCAAACTCAAATTGCGCAATAGTTTTCATTAAAAATGTCGTACAAGCTGGATTTACGAGCACAAGTCGCCAACCTTTTTGGACGGCTTAGTACAAGTGAAATTTTGAGCGTGTTCAAAGAGGAGCCAATATCAAAATCAACAATATACCGTGTTTTGAAAGATTGTCGTGATGGTAAAGAACCAGAAAATAAAAAGAAAAGTGGTCGCCCAACAAAATTGAGTGCCAGATCAACGAAAAAACTACTGTCAAGCACTGAAAACAAGGTTGGCCAATCAACACACAAATTAAAGGGTGTCCACGATGAAATTGCCACACACAAAATTGATTCGCAAAATTCGAGTTTTCATCTGATTGCCATCAAATTTTCAGGGATTGAGAAATAACTATTAAACTTCATTTTACCATTTTACTCGTATTTTATTTACAGTCCATACGCAAATGCCCGCACCTTGGCCTTAACCCCGGCCATAAGATTCTGCACAACCTGTGAATCAACCGTACTTTGCATGTAAACCCATACTTTCTTCAGTTCCTCGACTGTCTTCACTACCTTAGGTCGTTTAAGAAGGTGCTGCTTCATAATCGCCCAGTACTTCTCGATGGGGCGGAGCTCCGGAGTGTTGGGAGGGTTGAACATTTTCGGCACGAAATTGACCTTATTGTCCGCATACCACTTCAGCACGTCCTTGGAGTAGTGGCATGAGGCCAAATCCGGCCAGAAGATTGTTGGGACGTTGTGGGCCTTCAGGAGAAGAAGCAGCCGCTTCTCGAGGCACTCTTTTATGTACACCTGTCCGTTCATCGTGTCCTGGGTCACGAAAGGTGCACTCCGCTTCCCGCACGTGCAGATGGCTTGCCAAACCAGGAATTTCTTCGCAAATTTGGACATCTTCTGAGTGCGGACATGCTCCGGAACGCTGAACTTATCCTTGGCCGTGAAAAACAGGTTGCCGGGGATCTGTTTGAAGTCGGCCTTCACATATGTTTCGTCGCCCATGATGCAGCATTCAACTTTCGTCAGCATGTTGAGGTACAACTTCCTGGCACGGGTTTTGGCGGACTTGTTCTGCTTCTCGTCGCGATTAGGGGCCTTTTGTACCTTGAACGTTCGAAGCCCAGCCTTAGTTTTGGCCTTCTGGACAAAACTTCGGCTTACGTGCAGCTTCTTAGCCACATCCCGAACGGAGGCGTTCGGATTTCGGTTGAAGGCCCCAACTACGCGGTTGTGATTTTTGGTGTTGTACGGAATACTTTTTCCTTCACTTCTGGGCTTCCGATCGGTGGTCAACCGTTCCTCGAACCGCTTAATCACTCGCGACACCGTGAAATTCGCGATTCCCAACGTTTTAGCGATGGAACGATGCGAGAGATCCTTGTTCTCGTGATGAATGCGCAAGATTTTATCACGCACGAGCTGTTCTTTCGACTCCATTTCCGCGAGTTTTGATCACAGGACTTTAAAACTTGCAGGATGTTAATAATGCGCTTTGAACTAAATCCACCCAAATTTTCATTAAATTCTACCCAACGGTTAAAAAGTTAGAGCAATTTCATAGTGTGGCAATTTCATCGTGGACACCCTTTAGCACGAAAAATTCAGGTTTTAAACATGACAGTCCATCGGATTATGAGAAAACATAACGTAATCTATCGGAAACGTCAGCGTGCACCAAAATATACACAGCAACAACTCGAAAAAATACCAAAGTGCTGCCATGCACTTCGTCGCGAGCATTTTGCAAATGGAAAGTGCATAATTTTGGATGATGAATCTTACTTCACGTTTTCGCACCATGAATTGAGTGGCAACGATGGTTTCTATACTGCTAACATTAAAACAACACCAGACGATGTTAAATATGCCAGCAAATCGAAATATGAGCCAAAGGTGTAAGTGTCAGCCATGTCATCGAAGGGTATCTCGGCGCCTTTAATACGCCCAAACAAGGCCAAAGCTGTCAATTCTGACGTGTATATCAGCCAATGCTTGCCGAAATTGAAGCAATTCATCAACAAATATCACGCTGACGACGAAATCATGTTTTGGCCGGATCTTGCAAGCTGTCATTACGCGAAAAAAACATTAGATTGGCTATCTGAGCAAAACATACCATTTGTACCGAAAAAGGACAATCCACCTAACGTGCCTCAGGCTCGTCCAATTGAATTTTTTTGGAGTGTTCTCAAACGTATGGTGTACGACAATGGCTGGGAAGCTAACAATGAGCAACAATTGGTTAATCGAATCAAGCGGAAGATGAAAGAAATAGACATAGACACCGTCCAGAACCTGATTCACAATGTTCGCCGAACACTGCGTTAAATCGAAGATAATGGTCCATTGAGCGTACTGTATATATATTATTCAACAATTTATTAATAGAATAAAATACCCTGAAGAGCATTTTAAAATCCGATTGTTTGATTTCAAGAACCATGCTTTTGAATTTTTCCCAGGACTTATGTTACATATGTTATGTAAATAAGAAATACGTGGAGATGTAAGGCCTGTTCTCGAAAGAAATGCACCAGACAAAAGTATTCGCCAAAAAAATATTTTAAGACGGATTTTCTTGAAACTTTCAGGAAACGAACTAAGGTCTGTATCCAGATTAATCCGGACACCTTCAAATCATTGTAACTTTTGAAATATTGCACGTTGGAATGAAACATTTCACTGTGGTATATCTGAGAGTCTATGATGAAAAAGACTATGATTGATGTTTACATTTCATGTTTAGTATTCAAGATGGCGACGAAAGAAAAACAAGTGTGCGGGCGTACGGCAAATCCTGACTTTTCAATACAGGACCTTGCAAAAACATTGGATATGCCTAAATTCATTGTTCACGATATGCTCAAATTATTTTCGGAACGTTTGACGGTGGAAAGGAAACCGAGAAGTGACAAAAACGTTGCACGCGCTGTCATGGACCGAAACGTGAACAGGATATTTACGAAAAACCCAAATCTCTCCATTCGAACGGTGGCTCGTAAAATAGGGATGTCGCTTGGTTTTGTCCAAAAATCAAAACAACGTTTGGGACATAAGTCGTATAAAGTAAAAACAGTTCCAAATCGCAACGACAAACAGAACATGGCAGCAAAATCACGGGCTCGACGTTTGTACTGCGAATATTTGACGAAGTTTTCATGCGTTGTTATGGACGATGAAACTTATGTCCTAGAGGATTTCAAGCAGTTTCCAGGGCTGGCTTTTTGTTCTGGTATGGCCAGAAATGCTACAGCTGAGCATTTCAGAATGACGAAGAAGGCATCGAAATTTCCCAAAACATATCTTGTGTGGCAAGCAATTTGCACGTGTGGCAAAAAGAGTAAATCTTGTCACTACAGGCACAATAAACAAGGAGATCTATCAGAAAGAGTGTCTGCAGAAGCGATTGCTACCCTTCATCAAAAGTCACAAAAAAAACCCTTTGTTCTGGTCCGATTTGGCATCATGCCACTATGCTAAAACTGTGATGGAGTGGCACCAAGCAAATCAAGTGAACATTGTATCAAAAACCTCAAACCCGCCAAATTGCCCAGAGCTACGACCAATCGAGAGAGATATTGGGCTCTGATGAAGCGGAAGCTTTCTGGAAATAAGCAAGGAATCAAAGACATCAAACACTCCCAGCAAATTTAAACAAAAAAGGCTTCTTCGATTTCTGAAGAGTCTGTACAAACCCTAATAGACGGAGTTAAGCGCAAAGTTCGAAAATTTTATGCAAATACCGAATAACTATGTTGTGTCTTCACGAATTGTTAAAACACATCCCATGAATCTGAAATAAACAACTACGACGGAAATATAATGCGAAATTTATGTTCTATTATGGCCCAAAATCTTTCCACCGACAAATCTCTGGTGAATTTGGGGGGTTGGCGGTTTTTGGTACAAAAACAACGTTATTGTCTCTGTACCAATCCAACGTCGATCGCGCGTAATGGCATGATGGCAGGTACGGCCAAAATAATGTCTCGCCTCTGTGGGACCGCAGGAAGGGCAACAGACGCTTCTGGAGGCAATCGGTGCGGTAAATTTCGCTGTTGATGGTATCCGTTGTGATGTACGGTTTACTCAGTTTACCGCATTGGCATATGGCATATGCCAGAGTAAGTAGTTTTGGGCGAATTTGCCCACTTTCTTCTTCTAGAACTCCAGCCCCGATGTCTGCTTTGCGTCTGCCTTGATGTAGGTTTCGTCATCAATAACCACACACATCGGTTTCGTTAACCACTCTCGATACAGCTTCCTTGCGTGGGATTTGGCCGCCGTGTTTTGTTGATCACGCCGGTCGGTGCCTTGCGGACCTTGACTATATGAAGCCCAGCTTGTTTCATGGTTTGCTGAACGAACCAGGCGGAACACTTTGCCTTCAGAGCCACGTCACGAATCGAATGGTTCGGATTACACTTGATATAATCCAACACCTTTCGGGCCTTCACAGGGTCAGCTGTCTTCGATTTTCTTGCACTTCCAGCCCGCCACTCGGTCGTCTGGGACTCCTAAAACGATTTTACCACCCAAGACACAGTTGTATGTGTGATTCCTAGTTGTCTTCCGATCCATCTCATGGTCGCAGTCGGATTTTTCATGACGGCACTCAAAATTCTGCGGCGATTTTCTTCCTGTTTCGATGACATCTCAATAACCACTGAATCGATTGTTATGTAAGCAATTTACTCCAAACTAGTTATACCCAGATTTTCATAAATTTTTACCCACGGACAAAAAAGTTACACATGGATAAAAATGGTACATTTTTTTCCAGTAATCGTTTGTGAACGGTTGTAACCATACTTTGTTGCGCACTTTTTTGCTATCGAGTATAACTCGTTATCATTACGGCGATCTATTGTTTGGTGGCGCGAGTGATTGCACAGTCCAAGAAGTTTTTCGACAGTGTTTAATATTTTTTGCGAGTCATTTGATATTGGAGAAAAACTCTCGTGAAATTGATTCCGGTCAGCTGAAGATAGACGAGTTTTTTTATCTTGGGATCAAGCCGTGTTCGTGATAAAAAAAAAATGTTATAACTTTTGGCTTTTTGAGTGTGAAATCAAGTGAGCATAAGTTCAAAATGGAAATTTTCTGCTGTGAAAATCGCGAGAACGTTATAAAAAAATCGGTACTTTGTATTTTGGATTTGGAATGATTGAATTGTGCCAAACTGGACTCGCGTTATTGCTCTCGTTATTGGATCATTTGACGGACATTTTAGCATAAATAGGGAAGCGGAACCTATTCTCACCGTTGTACATATATCCATCACATTCTGCAGCCATACGAATTCAAACGTGAAAAGATGTTTAATTTCTCCAATAAATGGAGGCAGTTACCGAGAATATATAATCCTGGCAAATAAAATAAGGTCAGAATATAATTAAAAGCCACAAAATGTTTCGGAGACTTAAAAATCGTAAAAATAATGAGCAGTAAGATTTTCAACACAATTGCTTACCTTTGCACTACAAATTCGTCGTATTGATCTAACCGTACTAGGGAATATACTCGAGCCAGACTCCAAGTTTTTTCTTAAATTGCACTATATCCTCACACTTTTTCGTTGCGTAATTACACAAACCACAAAAATCAAACTTCACTTATTACACTAACCACACGAGAATCTACGAATACGTTATGAAATACTAGAAAACTATGGTATGAATTTTCACAATAATTTAAACATGCTTGCACCTTTTGAACCGTGTTTACAATTGACGTAATCGCTTGATGTTGCACTGCTCACATACTGTATAGCATACACATCAACGCTAGTGTGCGTGTTCAATCGTTCATAGAGCATTCTATGCCCAACGTTATGGTGAGTCTTGTTGTCAATATTCTCATAAAGGAATAACAAACAAACCCGGTCATTTTGTCTTGGTTATATGCATGCTACCCAACACACGTGAAGTGCTGTCAAATGATCTATATCATTTTTGGGTGTAGTAGTGAAGAGCGTTAACGTGTTTGTATTTTTTTCTAGATTAAAATCAGTACGATTAACATATGTACACAGATGGGATGAATGTTTTTCGTGATAATATTAATATAGGTACATAGCAGTGGCAACTTTTCCGTATTAAATTGGAAGAAAACTATCAGAATCGAATGTTTTGTGTGTTAATGAATGTTTTGTGATTAATGTTTTTCGTGATAATATTAATATAGGTACATAGCAGTGGCAACTTTTCCGTATTAAATTGGAAGAAAACTATCAAAATCGAATGTTTTGTGTGTTGCTAAACGATTAACGCTAAGTGGACGAATAAATTGTGACTAACTTGTGTACTCAGTGTTCGGTATTCAGTGCATATTCATCGATTTCCACTGGCGGTCTGCTTGTTGAGCTCAAGATAGGTTCCGCTTCCCTAGTACAATTTTTGGAACAGTCAAGCACGCACCGGAGTATACTGATTGGGCGCACACTAGTACCGAATTAAAGCACAGAATTTTGTGGACGTTGAAGTTATAAAAATCGGTCATGGTTCAGTGGTGGAAAACCTTGTTGACCGCGAGCAAAGTAATATGGGGCAAGCATGGCGGGTCAGGATGGGCCTCATTTAGATAACCCGGATATCTTGGAGGAAGCAGGACGCTAACCAGTCGGACCCGATTGAGAGGTGGTAAGTGCTGTCAAAAACGTGGAGCGAAACAGGTAATTGTAAGCCATTTTGACCCTGTTTACCTTTATTTCGAACCTAAATAATAATTATTTTGAAAAGTTATTGAAAATATTTGAAAATTAATTTTAACCTACATGAATAAAATATAATCTCATCTTATTATGAATTATATATACATCATCACGTCACTTATCAAGGTGAATCCTGATCCATCGAGCCCTCCTTCCTGTGACCTTTGTGGGGATGCAGAGGTAAACACGGTTCCTAAATAACAAAAGAAATTGAGTCACTGAAACGTGTACAGTGAAAATGGTCGGTTACTCTCAGCTCCCATTCAGTTGATTCATTGTGCAATTTCTCTTATTCTGATCAAGCACGGAATAAAGGGTGTCCACGATGAAATTGCCACACACAAAATTGATTCGCAAAATTCAAGTTTTCATCCGATTGCCATCAAATTTTCAGGGATTGAGAAATAACTATTAAACTTCATTTTACCATTTTACTCGTATTTTATTTACAGTCCATACGCAAATGCCCGCACCTTGGCCTTAACCCCGGCCAAAAGATTCTGCACAACCTGTGAATCAACCGTTTTTTGCATGTAAACCCATACTTTCTTCAGTTCCTCGACTGTCTTCACTACCCTAGGTTGTTTAAGAAGGTGCTGTTTCATAATCGCCCAGTACTTCTCGATGGGGCGGAGCTCCGGAGTGTTGGGAGGGTTGAACATTTTCGGCACGAAATTGACCTTATTGTCCGCATACCACTTCAGCACGTCCTTGGAGTAGTGGCATGAGGCCAAATCCGGCCAGAAGATTGTTGGGACGTTGTGGGCCTTCAGGAGAGGAAGCAGCCGCTTCTGGAGGCACTCTTTTATGTACACCTGTCCGTTCATCGTGTCCTGGGTCACGAAAGGTGCACTCCTCTTCCCGCACGTGCAGATGGCTTGCCAAACCAGGAATTTCTTCGCAAATTTGGACATCTTCTGAGTGCGGACATGCTCCGGAACGCTGAACTTATCCTTGGCCGTGAAAAACAGGTTGCCGGGGATCTGTTTGAAGTCGGCCTTCACATATGTTTCGTCGTCCATGATGCAGCATTCAACTTAAGTCAGCATGTTGAGGTACAACTTCCTGGCACGGGTTTTGGCGGACTTGTTCTGCTTCTCGTCGCGATTAGGGGCCTTTTGTACCTTGAACGTTCGAAGCCCAGCCTTAGTTTTGGCCTTCTGGACAAAACTTCGGCTTAGGTGCAGCTTCTTAGCCTCATCCCGAACGGAGGCGTTCGGATTTCGGTTGAAGGCCCCAACTACGCGGTTGTGATTTTTGGTGTTGTACGGAATACTTTTTCCTTCACTTCTGGGCTTCCGATCGGTGGTCAACCGTTCCTCGAACCGCTTAATCACTCGCGACACCGTGTAATTCGCGATTCCCAACGTTTTAGCGATGGAACGATGCGAGAGATCCTTGTTCTCGTGATGAATGCGCAAGATTTTATCACGCACGAGCTGTTCTTTCGACTCCATTTCCGCGAATTTTAATCACAGGACTTTAAAACTTGCATGATGTACATAATGCACTATGAACTAAATCCACCCAAATTTTCATTAAATTATACCCAACGGTTAAAAAGTTAGAGCAATTTCATAGTGTGGCAATTTCATCGTGGACACCCTTTAGCAACCATTGATACGTGCAGTCAGTCAAGCTATGATAAGCTAAGCTAAAATATATTCCAATAATAAACTGGCTTTGCTGACTTACTTTGTTTGAAATGTGCTGGAATAATTCCATGAGGACCGAAGCGTCTAAATGAATCAATGGCCCATCCAACTTGGACTCGTCTGATTCAGTAATGTGGATGTGTTTTGGCTGCACACGCAAATTTCCTACCGCCTGTGTGGGAATAGTGGTTCCCCACAGCTCACTTCGCAACTTAAAAAAAGACACAAAAGCAATTGATCTGTCGTTGTTTGTGCTACCATGATAGCAGTTCAGGCATGATAACAGGCATAAATGTCATAAGTAATATTAAGCATTATTAAAATAAACATCTACGATAGTACTTCCAGCATTAGAAATTGTCGAAAAATGCAGAGAAGGAAGACGCCTGCACCATTTCACTAACAGACATGCAGCTCGAATCATGCTGAAGCAAGTACCAAATGTATCACCAACAAAACTTTGGTTCGAAAAAAAAACTATTATCTTCAGCTATCGAAGGTAAACTGTGCTCCACACATTCAGATTTGGACGTTAAATTATTCCCGGAGCTATTTAATGATAGAAGAACCCATTGAGCATCGGTTTGAAGTTTTCATGCCATGTCACGGAGGTAGACGTCACCGATGAAATCAATTCTGGCACTCATCTTAGAAACGACCCAGTTAATCGAGTTGATTAATATTTTGTTATGCCTACTACCAACAATCAATATGTAACTAGCGATTTGAAATTGGTTCACTGTTGTAGAACCCCTTGGTCCGAATTACACCTTGAAGCCAGCACCTTGTTATACATATTTGCGCCTTTGTTTTGATTTGCTGTGTTATTTTGACAGAGTATTTGAGAGTGTGTTCATGTGAGTTCATTATAAGGGGTGCATTATTGAGCTTGGGACCGAGCTTGGGACGATGTTCTAGTACTGACTGAGCCAAGAAAAAAATCGTTTTTGTATTGGACCTACTGGTCTTAGAGTTAGTCTATGCTACTACTACACCAGATTACACTAGATGCACTCTTACATCTGTATTCCTCAAAGTTCTCCCGAAGACCAAAAAAGTTTGGAATTTAGCGAATATAACCAAAAAATTTTTATGATATTCATGAAAAATTGTTTAAGAGATGTTAAAAAAAACGAAAATGACAACAATAGTTAGAATGTCAGTGTCTTGATCAAAACCAAAGATTGTTGTAAACCCTGTAGCGAAAGTATTGGTAATAGAGGTGTGTCGAATCAATCAGATTATATCCCATGAATGAAAGATCACACACTTGAACAGATCAAAATAGGCATTCCTTGAAGTAACAACTCTCATCGATGCCGTCTTACGATGAACTCTCAGCTGCTGTGCATTCAATGATAACCTGTTTGAAAGCAGCTGACCCTTGTTCTGAGCGGGGAATCCCTCGTTTAGGGAGCGTGGTATTAATCATCGTTGTTTCAACAAAACAAACAATCCAGAACCGGCGGTAGGCAATTCTTTGATACATGATGAGATTTTATTCACTTAAAAGTTTGCCCCTTGCATTCCGACAACTGGTCAGTATTCTTCACTTTTTGACGATCTTTGACAGTCTGTGCCGATCTACGGAGCAAGTATGGTGAAGTACAGCGCATTAAAGATCATCTCTGTGTTGTTATCAGTCTTTGCTGAACGAACGCAAGCTGCAGGGTGAGATTGTGGGGAATTCCGCTTTCGATTGTATATCTAATAAATGTTGTACCTTTGTAGAAATTATGTAATTTTGGCACCACAATATCATCGGGATAAGCATCCCTATCAACTGTCTATCACAACGTTGGATTTCGATGGATTCGCTAAGCTGCATCTTGCAATTGAAGGATTCACCGATGATGATGAGGAAATTAGAGTTGAAAAGGATGTGCAGCTGACACAAAACCAAGCTCAATTGGTAGAATTGGATGTATGTTTGGTTTGATATATATAGAACTTCACAGTCAACCTTAAAGAAATTTTCTTTTTAGACCAAATCTTTACCATCCGGATCTTATTCGCTACGGCTACTGTCGGCATCAGGAGGAGAAGTAGACCAAAGGATTCCTTTAACGGGACTAGATAAAGCATATAGTGTTTTGATTCAAATGGACAAGCCTATCTATAGACCGGGAAATGTCGTTAAATTTCGAGTTCTGGTCCTAGATCAGACGACAAAACCAATTGAAGATCTTAAAAGCATTAAAGTGACACTTTCAGATCCAGATGAAAATGTCATCAAAGTTTGGCCATATGCAATGCTTCGAAATGGTGTATTTCAATCAGAACTAGAAATTTCTAACGAACCGAATCCAGGAAACTGGTCGATTACAGCGCACGTTCGAGGAAAAGACTACCCTGTTTCATTTGCAGTGAATGAATACAAGGCTCCAAACTATGAGTTGGCAATCACCACCCCGGGAATGATGTCCATTAGCGATAAAGGATTCCTACTCGATATAGATGCATGGTATACTTTCGGAAAACCAATAAAGGGTACTTTAAATATAACGGTCAGGGGCTCGAAAACCATCACAAAGGTAACGAAAATCAATGGAAGTTTAAGAATGACTTTCGGAATGGGAAATTTGATAGCACAACCAAATGAGAGAAAAAACAACGCAGAAGTACATGTGGAAGTCTCTCTCCAGGATCAATACACAAGTAAGCTTATTTTATGAACTGCGAAGAAATCTCCAAGTAACCAAAATTCTTTATCAACAGGAAAAACTATAACTGCATCAAATTCGTTTGTAGTTTACAAAAACACCCACCAAATAATCCTTCAGAAGTCATCCAAGCATTTCATACCGGGACATCCTTACCGATGTTGGCTGAGAATCCGTGATCCGAGCGGCGCACCTCGAGGTACCATTGCCGCCAGCCAAGCAATCGTAGTCATAGTATACTCGGGAGAGAACCTACTAAACCAAACCCTCGAGCAACATTTGACCCCCGAATCAGACGGAAGCATACCGTTAACGCTTGCAGTTCCTGAACAAGCCACACGTGCGGAAATCGACGTCACCTACCTCAGAACAAGCGAACAATTCACCTTACAAAGCAATGAGCTCAACGGACCTGAACTTATTCAAGTATCGGTTCTAACCGAACAAGCGGTTTTGAACGAACCGCTATCGGTTCATGTACAATCATCCGTTCCCCTAAATCAGCTAACGTATCAAGTGCTCTCCAAAGGAAAAATCGTGCTGATCAAAACCCTAGAAGTTGACGATAGCAAGTCAGTTCTGTTCGATGTTGTTGTAACCCCCGATATGATCCCAAGTGCGAAAATATACGTTTTCAGCTTACGAAAAAACACAATTCTGCAGGACACTGTAGCTGTTCAAGTGAACAGTTTAACAAACTGGGTAAAAACGCATAAGCACTTTTTTTCGATTGAAATAAATTACCAAAACACGGTGCCCTTTTCAGGTCAACGTATCGCTACCAGTTGATGAAACAGAACCAGGAAAAAGAATTCGATTGACTGCCGAATCCCAACCAAAATCTATAATTGGATTACTGGCAGTGGATAAGAGTACGTGGCTTTTAGGCGATGGAAATCAAATTACAAAACAGAAGGTCATAGAGGAGCTAAAGAGTTTTTCAGAGGGAATCGAAGGACCAGCCGATCGGGTAAATATATTGAAAATGCATTTTCAACGAACAACCAAAATTTTCGGTCACAAGTCATTTGATTAAATGTGGGGGTATAAGTGACAAAAATCTTATTATTTGAGGCACAACAATCAAGGATGAGTCATGATCTCAAAAACATGTTATAACGATGCAGCTCAGTGTTGTAATCTTATGTTTGCGATTCAATGGAGTACCCACTAAGAAAAAATATTTAAGTTTAAATCTAATTGGATGCACAGAAGGGGAGTGAGCCGAAGGAAGAAAAATTAAGGCGGTTTTTAAAATTACACACTCTTAAAAATGATGAATACGACGGGTGATCACAGATAGTAAGAAACATTTAATTGTCTGCATTATCTAATGCACATAAAGCATAAGTTGGATTTGACAGAGAATAATAAGATATTCCATGTAAATTTAAGCCAGATTACGCCTGAATCTAGTCTGTTGTATGAAAGATTGCAAACATTTTTGTATGGCGCATGCAAGATTACGCCTCCTTTGGCTTGGAATTACACGAGGGGAAATTTTAGACGCCTGTTAAAACTAATTATTTGTGATTTAATTCTTGTTCTTGGGTCCTCCCTTAGCTCAGTCGGTAAAGGCGCAGCTACAAAGCAATACCATGCAGGAGGTGACTGGGTTCGACTCGAGGAACTTTTCGTTAAGGAAAATTTGTAAACTGTATTTGCCACACAATCATACTCATGCAATAAGTAGCTGGTATCGAAACCTCTCAATTAATAACTGTGGAAGTGCATTTAGAACACTATGTTGGGAGCTAGCACTCACACAAAGTTACATATCGGATGCTATATTAACAACATTAGGGGCTCAAATCTATGTCCAAAAACCGGTAAAAATAGTCACTTGACTGGATACTGAAATTTAGAAGCCCTAAATTTTCATGTTCTTGTCTTTGTTGAAACAACACCAAACCTATTTTATCGCGGTCGGTTTCAAGCGTCACGACAAGTCATAGTACAAATTCGATCTCTTCCATTGTCTTTCAATATGCATAATAGGCGAATTTCATTGCTTGTAAATGTAATGCTCGAAAATTAAAGGTGCAGTTTTGAAGCAAGTGTAATTTGTGGTATAGGAAACGAACGCAATGTTTCCTAACTAAACATTTTCAGCAGTGATACACGGTCACGCCGCGTAAAATTTGAAGTTCATATGCTTATACTTTTAATCAATCTGAATAAGGTGATATGTTCTAGATTCCTTGAAATATTTTTTTCTGCAAAGTTTCAAAAACTATAAAGAAGTTCCGAGAAATTCAGAGAAGTTCCGAGAAATTCTGCAAATATTAAAACTAAGCAGAAAGTTCGTTAATTTCCGAGAACTTCATAGAGTTTTTCGATACAGAAATCCGCGAAACTTAAAAAAAGATCACGGAATTCCAGAGAAATCAGTGGACTTTAGAGAACTTTAGAGAAGTTCCGAGAACTTCCGAGAAGTTCCGGAAAATTCAGAAAACGTCCAAAAACTTATCAAAGAACCGAGAATTCAGTAAGTTTAGAAAACTTACAAGAACTTTAAAGAAGTCTTCGATTCTTCACAGAAGGCCTCAAAGCTTAAGACAAGTAATCGAAACTTCAGAAAAATTCACGAAATACCACAAAAATCTCCAGGAAAGTCACGCAGAAAAGCTAACGAATCTTCAGAGAAGTTCACGGATCTTCAAAAAAGTCGTCGGAACTTAAGAGACTTCCTTGGAACTTCTGTTAGGTACATAAAATGTCAGGAAAGTGCCAAAAATTACACGAACCGTGTGAGCTTCAGTGGATCACAAGAAACTTCAGCGAATTTCAGAGAACTTCAGTGAAGTCTCGAGAACTTCAGTTAAGTCCCAAAGCTTTAAAAAAGTCCCAAAGCTTTAAGAAAGTCCCAAAAAATTCTAATAACTTTCTATAATTTCAGAGAACTCTTTAAAACTTCAGATAACTGTCTAGAATTTCTGAGAAGTCCCGAAAAAATAGAGGAGTCCCAATACCTTTAGTAAAGCCTTGAGGACATAAGCGATGTCCGTTGAATTACAGTAAAGTTGAAAAATAAACGTCAATGAAGTCCAGTAAACTTCAGAAAAGTTTCTAGAATTTAAGTGAACTTCAGCCGATCCCAGGAAACTTCAGAAAATTTCAGAAAACTTCTGTGAAGTCTCGAGACTTTAGTAAAGTTCCTAAACTTTACAAAAGTCCTAAAAAAATTCTGATAACTTTCTATTATTTCAAGGAACTCCTTAAAACTCCAGATGACTCCCTAGATTTTCAGATAAGTTTCGAAGAATTGCGAGAAGTTCTGAGAACTTTAGAGAAGTTCTGAGATCTTCAGAGAAATTCTGGGAACTTCAGAGAAGTTCCAAAATTTTAGAGCAGTCTTGAAAACTTCAGAAAGTTCCTCGAAAGCTTCCTTGAACTTCAGAGAAATACTCGAAGCTATAGAAAAGTCCTCAAAACTTCAGAAAAGTGCTTGAAACTTCAAAGAAGCTCACGGAACTTCAGATAAGTTCACGGATATTCAGAGAAGTACATGAAACTTTTTAAAAGTCCTCGGAACTTCAGAAAAGTTCACGGAATTTCAGAGGGGTTTGTGGAATTTCATAAAAGTTCACGGTAGTTTAGAGTAGTTGACAGTAATGTAAAGAAGTTTATGGAATTTCAGAGCAATTCTCGGAACTTTAGAAACGTTCCTGTGGGTGGAACTTTAGAAACGTTCAGAGAAGTTCTTGGAGCTTCAGAGAAGCTAATGAAATTTCAAAGGAGTTTACGGAATTTCTGAAAAGTTTGCAGATTTTCAAAGGGGTTTATAAAATTTGAAAAAAGTTCTCGAAACGTGCGAAAAATCCACGATACTCAGGAGAAGTTCTCTGAACGTTACAAAAGATCACGGAACTTCAGAGAAATTCACGGAATTTCAGAGAAATCATTGAAATTTCAAAGAATATTGCGGAGATAAGCGATTGGATCTTCAGAGAACTTACATACGAGAGATTTTTAGACAAATTCACAGAATATTCAGAAAAGTACACGAAACTTTAGAGAAGTCTTCGGAACTACAAAAAAATTCATGAAACCTTAAAGAAATATACGTTAGTTTAGAGAAGGACTTGGTAGTATAGTATAGAATGAGAAAATATTCAATGAACTTTTCCAAGATTTTTGATATCGTTATGCTCAATGAAATAATTGGTGAGCAATCTTGTATCATGAAACAATTTCTGACAGGAGTGATTTGAATTGATGGTTCATCATCACCTTATTGACTTTATTACGTCCCTAATGGGACTTTACTCCTGCCCTCAACTTAGTGTTCTAGATGCACTTCCTCAGTGTTTAATTGAGAGCTTTCAATGCCAGGTACCCTTTTGAATTAGATTATGTGGAACGTATAAGCCACTTCCAACACGGTTTTGCTCCTTAAGAACTGTGATATGTTGAAGGGTTTTGAAATAAATTCTGAGCAATCTGGTTTCCTGAAGGAGTATTTGAGAGGCGTGATTTCAATTGATGTTTAGAACACTGTAGTCCAATAAATAGATGTTCACACTGAAACCTTGAAAAAATATCCAGAAACTTTCCCAAGGTATTTGACATACTAAAGGGCTTGAGAATAGTTTCTGAACCGCTTGGTATAATAAAAAAAAATCAAAGAAACTTGACTCGAGCGGTTGATGGGTAATGTCTGATTGTTGTGAAGTGATAAAAAAATATTCAAAGAACTTTCCTTAAATCTTTGATGTCCTAAGAGGTGAAGGTGCTGGTTCGGTTGAAAGCTGGAATTGTCTGACCATCGAAGTTCGATTATATTCGCTTCCTCGCTCTTTAAACAAAACGTCAAAAGCAGTATGATTATGTTCACCTCACAGAAAGCGCGTTAACTTGAACATCAGTAGTCAGACAATTCCAGGTGGGGGACATTCCATTGTTACCTGTTGGTGTTGTTAAAAATCAAATATCACGTTGGTTAAATATATTGGTCAAAATTTGCCAAATATTTGATGCTTCGTCAAACAGTGTGAAGACTGAAACCGCGAAGTAATTGAGGCACTGTACCGTGCTAACGATACACACAAATTCTACGATAAGATGAACAGCTCGCCCAAAGGACTACAAAGGGTAGATACCGTGTCAAAATTCTGGTCAAGAGAAAACGCTGTGTAAATTCAGGTGAAATTCGTTTATTTAAAAAATCACACATTAAATTTCTTTTTCCAAGATTCTAATTACTATGGCAAAATTCAGGAAAAATATTCTGTTATGGCTTCCGCTTTTCCAAATCCGAATTGCCGGAGCTCGTTACGACTTGGACCACTGCCATCCAGATTTTGATACAGCCACCTTGTCCACCTTCTTCGCCGCAGAAAGCCGAGTTTGCCTTGAACTGCTGCTCAGTCCATAGCAGTTTTTTGGTCTTCTTTAGGTTCCGCTTGACAATAGCCCAGTATTTCTCAATTGGGCGGAGCTCTGGCGTGTTGGGAGGTTCTTGTCCTTGGGAACCACCTGCACGTTGTTGGCGGCGTACCACTCCATGGCCTTTTACCGTAATGGCAAGATGCCGAGTCCGGCCAAAACAGTACGGAACAACCGTGTTTCTTCAGGAAAGTGCAGCAGACGTTTATTCAAACACTCTTTCACGTAAATTTCTTGGTTGACAGTCCCGGAAGCTATGAAAATGCTGCTTTTCAAGCCACAGGTACAGATGGCTTGCCAAACCAGATATTTCTTTGCGAACTTTGACAGTTTCGTGTGCTGGAAATATCTGCTACCTTTCCCTTCCTGTTTGCCGTATAAAACTCCTGTCCCGGAAGCTGCTTGCAGTCGGCTTTGACGTAGGTTTCGTCGTCCATTACCACGCAGTCAAACTTCGTCAGCATCGTCGTGTACAGCCTCCGGGATCGCGCTTTGGCCGTCGTATTTTGTATTATCATCGCGATTTGGAGTCACTACCTTCTTGTAAGTCGATAGTCCGGCTCGTTTTTGGCTCGATGCACGGTTGTAGACGATACACTCAGCTTATTTGCGGCATCTCGGAGAGATATGGTTAGGGTTTCGCTTGAAACTACCGGCAACTCTCTTTGTCATCTCAGCGGCTTCCGGTTTTCGATTTTCCCTCGATCCAGACTTCCTGGCTGTCGACAAACGTTCCCCAAACACTTTAATTACATTTGTAACGGTTGATTTGGCAACTTTGAGCGATTTTGCCAACTTTGCGTGCGAGTAAGCTCGGATTTTCGCGATGCGCGAGCAAAATTTTTGATACGCTGCTCTTCTTGCTTGGACGGCATTTTGACAACTGAAGGAGTGAATTCCAAAATCAAAATAGGAGCAACATTCGTCATACGTTGATATTGACCAAATTTTGACCGTGTCGCAGTCATTTACCTGCAAAATTGAAAGATAGATCACGTTCTAAGTTGCATATTGACCAAATCGTCAATCCGATATCTGACCTTTGCAGTATGCGGTAGCGCTCCGTCCTACTAAAACACATAGTGGTCATCTACAAACACCTCTGGTACATATGGCTTAACATCTTTCTTCAAAACTTCCGTTTTATAATATACGGCATTCACTTTAACGCCTTTTTCGATGAAAACCAGTGGTAATTTGCCTCATTTGCAAATTCCTCCCCAAAATCCCGCTTTTCTCCGAGGTTTTTCAAATTTCTGAAAATAGCGCCCGGGCGCTCACCTTTCAAAAACTTTTTTATCACCTCAGCACGAAACACCTCCATCGCTGGTAAAAGATAAACAACGAATGAAAACAATCGGACATAACCTAAAAGCGTTTGTATAAACATAGTGCAAAACTACACCAACACATACGTGAAGCATGTTGAGTAGTTGCACGACACCAATGCGAGGAAAAAGTGTATGAGAATAAAGGGTGTATTCGATAAAAATGGCACACACATATATACTCATCAAAATTAAACTGATTATCGGATTTTCTTGAAATTTTCAGGGAATGAAGAACTACTTATGAGTTTTGATTTACAACATTTGTTTTATTCAATTTCGTCTCCCATCCCGAATGCCCGCACCTTCCTTTTCACTCCACCCATCAAATTTTGTACAACCGATTTTCCCAGTGTGTTTGTTGTTTTTACCCAAATTTTCTTCAATTCTAGCCCTGTTTTTGGGGATGTAGTTTTGGGATGTTTGCAAAGTTCCGTTTTCATAATTGCCCAGAATTTTTCAATTGGACGAAGTTCCGGTGAATTTGGTGGGTTCATATCCTTTGGCACAAAATTGACTCCGTTGGCTCGGTACCACTCCAATACGTTTCGAGCGTAGTGGCAGGATGCTAGATCAAGCCAAAACAGAGTTGATCCGTTGTGCTTCTTAATGAATGGCAAGAGACGCTTCTTAAGGCACTCTTCCGTGTAAATCGCCCGTTTATTGTTCCGGAAGTGATGAAGGGAGCACTTATTTCACCACATCCGCAAATCGCCGGCCAGATTAGAAACTTCTTTGCAAATTTCGATAGTTTCTTCTTTCGAACATCCTCCGGAACATCGAACTTCGACTTGGCAACGAAATATTCTTGCCCAGGAAGTTGACGGAAGTCGGCCTTGACGTATGTTTCGTCATCCATCACGATGCAACCGGATTTGGTGAGTAGCTTCGTGTAAAGTTTCCGGGCGCGGGTTTTCGCAGTGATGTTTTGTTTTTCATTCCGATTTGGGGCTTTTGGCACTTTGTTAACATGTAACCCAGCACGCTTCATGGTTTTCTGCACAAAACCGACTTAGACTTTTTAGACATAGATCTCGAATTGACATGTTCGGACGGTTCTTGAATTGTTGTACGACTTTCCTGGCCATTTTACTGTCCATTGGACCACTTTTACGACCACTCCCTTCCTTCATTTGGACACTCAGACGCTCCTTGAAGGTTCTTATTACACGAGACACAGTTGTATTTGCAATTCCAAGCCTTTTAGCAATCCACCGGTGGGACGCCCCTGGATTTTGATTGTGAGTGCACAAAATTTTCTCACGGACAATTGCTTGTTTCGACTTGTTTGGAACTACTGAATGTATAACTATGAAACTTGGCAGATGTAAATAATACACTATGGATAAGATCTACTCAAATTTCTAGGTTTTTTACTCATACGATTCAAAAGTTACAGAAGATTTTCTGTGTGCCATTTTTATCGAATACACCCTTTATATTGGACACGGTGTAAACTAACAGCATAGTTTGTCTCGAACAAGCCTTAGCTGATGATAATTACTACGTTGATGTTTTTACGACTCTTTCCTTATTCTTGAGAACGATGCTCTGTGCTCAGTTTCTACACAACACAGCTCTTTAAAAGAATGGTAAGCTCTGGGACATTTCATACATTGTGGATAATGTTGTATGCAGAACATCGTTTTTAAAAGAAATGATTTCATGCAAGATGCTGCCTCGTTTGGAATGAAATACAGTTTTACATGCTCAGATATTTCAGATAAAGTCTTAATTTTCATTGTTATGTAAATATCACGTAGAATTTTATTTCATTTTACACGAACCAGCAACTTGCATGAAATAGTTATAACAAAGACGAGCTTTTGCGTACAACATTATCGGCAATGTATGGAATGTACCATAATATTACACGATGAAAAATACAAACTATTTAATATTTTGTGACGCTCCAATTATGTGCATGGTATTGAACAGAGATTCCCACTACTTTTTCGAGCAGTGTAAGCATCTTTTTGTATTAAACTTTTCAAGGAAACTTGTTGCAGACCACCCCCAAATTTTGGTTTCTTTTACACAAATAACGTGCAATGGTATTCGTCAGAATTTATAACATTGATTTTCCAAACTAATGTAATCTTTTAGATTGATGAAATGACAATCATCACGAACGCCGTTGTTCCAATGGGTAAGTAGTTGCGTCACTTTAACGAAGGATATTACATTTTCCCTTGTCAACTAGCTGTGAGCGCTCGCTTCGGAAACTTCGAAACGGATGAAGAAGATGCTTACATTCCACCTCGGAAGAACTTCCCCGAATCATGGTTGTGGTTTGATTTGAATGAAACAGGGTAATCACAAATTTTTATCAAAGCAAATCCCCATTCTGAAATTCACTTCCCAACAGATCCGATGGCAAACTAAATATTACCGACAAAGTGCCAGAGTCCATAACTAGCTGGCAGATAACAGCTTTTGCCCTCAGCCCCGAACATGGACTAGGCGTGCTTGACCATCCTGTCACCCTCAACGTTTTCAAACCATTCTTTGTGATGGTCAATTTACCGAACTCAATCAAGAAGAGTGAAACGGCTGTCATTGAAGTCACTATTTTCAACTACCTGGATGAGATGACTTACGTTGGGGTGACTATGAAGAACACCCGACAGGAATATGAGTTCGTGAACAATCAGGGCCGCAAAGATGCCAGCTATCAGGCGAAGAACGTAGTGCTGGCAGCAAACTCCGCTTCAACGATTAGGTTCATGATCAAATCAAAAAAGATGGGTAACATTGTGATCAAAGTTATAGCAGAATCAACGGAGGCATCCGATTCGATCGAAAGATTGCTACGAGTAACTCCGGAAAGTCTACCCTACCATAAGACGAGTTCCCGCTACATACAACTCGATAATTCAAACCAAACATTTCCAATTCAATTGGAAATTCCTAGGCACATCGATGAAAATTCGGAAAAGATTACCTTGTCAGTTCAAGGTAATCTATTAGGTGATGCCACCGACGGGTTGCAGGAAATGGTCCGAATGCCATCCGGCAGTGGAGAGCAAAATGCGTTGAAAATGATTCCCAATGTTGTGGTTCTAGATTATACATCAAGCAAGAAGGATTTCAATGATGTTCTAAAAAGAAGAGCAATCAAATTCTTGAACATAGGTTACCAAAACGAATTGAAATACAAACATGGTGATGGGTCTTTCAGCATGTTCGGAAAAGAAGACTCTACAGGCAGTGTATTCCTTACAGCTCTGGTCGCGAAGACAATTAAGCAAGCATCACGATTCATCACGGTTGACGAGAAAGTCATTGACCAAGCATACGATTGGTTAAAGCAGAGCCAATCGACGAACGGAAGGTTCTTTGAAGTTGGCACCATTCCAGAATATGGACTGCAAAAACTTCATAAGCATGAGACCATTTTGACGGCTTATGTGTTAATTGCTTTCCTAGAGGATAAAACTATTGCTAAGAAGTATAAATCCGTTATCGACAAAGGAACTAAATATCTTTCGTCAAAAGTGTTGGACTTGGAACCAGGATATGCTCATGCACTAACAGCGTATGCTCTACAACTTTCACAACACGAGTCAAAGAATTATGCTTTTGAGAAACTACTGGAGATTTCGGAAAGTGATCATAACCGCCATCTTCGCTGGTGGGATGCTGGTTCAATGAGTATTGAAACAACCGCTTACGCACTGCTGACGTACATCAGCAGAGGCAGCTATGTGGATTCAAAACCAATCTTGAATTGGTTAATCTCAAGACGGCACATGATGGGTCCCGATAATATACAAACCACGTTTATCGGTCTCCAGGCCATTGCTGAACATAGCAAAAAACTTTCACCAGACCGTAATAACTATGACGTTATAGTTAATTACGGATCAAACCAGATAGCCTCCATCGTTGTTGATCCCCAAGCATCCTTGGAGGTCCAAAACATTACCCTGCCATCCAGTGTTCGTAAATTAGAAGTTATAGTGGAAGGAACCGGCACTGGCACTTTCAGCGTAGATTATCGCTACTATTCAAACATCCTAAACCTGAAGCCCCGTTTTGAAGTCACGGTACAAACGATGAACTCATCAACAAGCCACTATTTGGATCTGAATATCTGTGCTAGGTTCAAGCCCCGCGAAAAATACGAAGAAACAGCTCTGGTACTGATGGAAATTACTTTTCCCAGCGGTTTTATTGCCTTTGATGAGTCAGTAGAGGAACTTGAAGCGATGGAAAAGATAAAGGTATAACTCGTACGCATATAGAATAAATTATTCTGTTAATATTATTATCATTTAAATTCACAGAAAGTAGTTACCAAATATGAAGAAGAATCGTTGCTGTTATACTTTGAGTCACTTCCCGAGTTCTTCCAGTGTCTGCCAGTGAGTGGCTTCCGGCAAAGCGAAGTGCTTCAGCAAGTTCCAGGCAGCGTAAGAGTGTTTGATTTCTATGACAATTGTAAGTAGTCGTAGTAAGATTGAAGTTTAGAATGAGAGGAAAATAAGTTTGGTCATCTTTTTCAGCACGAATTGCAATCGCCCACTTTGATAGCAAGCAGTTAGAGGTGTGTGACATCTGTGAGGATAATTGCCCGGTAGAATGTGAAAAATGATCGGAATCGAATGAACTTTTTATCACTAGCGATGTCTCCTTTTTGAAAAAATAATAAATGAGTTTGTATCCAGTTAAGCAGCTTGTTTGACTTATTATTATGCTTTTTTGCATGATGACTCCAAATTAAATGCAAACAACAAGGCAGCAGCCGATTCTAGCGTTTTGAAGCAGTAAATAATGAACATTTCGAAAATTTCTATTTGAATTTGTTTTAGTTTCTACAGTTCATAATCCGAATGATTC
>JASCZW010012680.1:0-27753 GCA_034211315.2 Aedes japonicus
TTTCACGAAATAATATTTTGACAGTAAAACCCTCGCGGATTGAAAAAACATGTATTTTTGCGTTATAAGGGAACGCTATATTTGTAATAAGAAATTTTATAGGATATTTTATGTGAACTTAGCCAGATAACGCCTAAATATAGTCTTTTTAATGAAAGATTGCAAACTTTGTTGCATGGAGCATGAAAGATTGCAAGCAATTTCGTTGTTTACGCTGTCTTTGTCTTGAAATTAGACGAAGAGGAAATTCTACGCGCCTGTTAAATTATTTATTTTCTCTGTGCTCGTTAAATATCAAAATTAACCCACGCATTATGGAGTCACTTGACTGCATGCTACCTTGAGCTTTTGGAACAAATCGGTTAACATTTACTCAGTTGCATAGCGGATTGAACTGTGTACGTGAAGAATCATCAAAGGTGTATGGATGAAGACCACGGCTTCAGGTTTTTACTCTCTGGAATGTCTCAGGGGCAAGTGTCCAAGTACCAGAGTTCATCACCCGTTGTCTGTCTGCACATGGTCTGTCATCAAGATTGTCAATCGATTTTGAGCTTACTTCAGTAGCATCTTCAACTTAGTGGCGAAAATCTGGAACCCATTTTGTCCAAACATGTAGATGATTTTTCCTATAGAAACTTCAACCCGCTGTGTAAAATGGTAACTGTTTATCGATTTGACTCAAACTTGGCAAGGACAAGGAGTTGGTTTGTGATGAGGGGGAAGGGGAGGGTTAATCAATGGCTCAAGTCCGACCCAATATCGATGTATGAAGCTCAAAAGTTGGCCCATGTTTGTATTTCTTACCTTACACATTTGCCTTTAAATAGGTTGGCATTGCAGAGGTAAATTCCTTCAAAAATACCCTAATACCATATTCAACTTAAATTGTGATAGAAATCAGAAATTCAAATCATCAACATATTGATATGTTGACTTCGACGCCAACCATTCATTCGAGCGACAATCTCTTCAAATGCCACGAACAGAGTGTTGGAAACTTTTCAACTTTTCTTACTGCTAAAGCCGATTTTTCTTCATACCGAATACTGTGATCTCGGGAAAAAAATGGCTCTGAGCTATTTAAGGAAAACTCCCACCACTCAAATCATGCTGCCGTGCCGGTTGACGTGCCTGTTAGCGGACCGAAATATTTTGATTCAATTTAATTAGGTTTCAGTTAAACCGGGTGGAAAAAACGAACTCCCTTTGACTCGACGTTTGATGGATCATTGAGTGAAAAAAAGAGTTTGGGTTGGTATTTTCCATTTTCGGCAGATACGCTTCAGGGAACCAATTAAGAGTTTATAAATACAAGCGATAATCTCATTGGCCCAAAATAAGTTCTCCCCCGCGCTGTGGGTCCATTCGTGTAAATGCCAAGCTTCAGTTCGCACAAGTGTCACTTACATCCCTAAAAAATATGTTGGAAGATGGACTCATTTGAATATGGACTGTTAATTACTTGGGGCTCTCGTTCGAACACCCTGAATCTAGCGAGCGAAAGACAATAGCATGCAACAGTTCTCTCCTCCAAGTGCCGTTGCTATGGAAAAATAAATAAATAAACTCAACAGCTTAGGCAAACAACGCAAGGTAGTAGGCCTTTGTGGCGTTAGCGGAGACTGAGCGCATAACATCAATTACCCCCAGACGGGCGATGTACAAGCGACGGGAGCTTCCACTTCTTGAGCAACTGTTTATTTACGCCTTTTGCCGTGAATTTGAGACCATTACGATGACAAGTAGCCCATCTGCGACCCGCAAAGGCGTCAAGAGGGTGATGGTCCTTGCATGTTAACCCCCAGTCCCCACTTGGCAGAGCGTGTTTGGTGAACTTCAACCTCCCAGAGCAACTGTACTTTAAACTCAACTGGCGGAGGGATGGAAAATATTCCAAGTATGTTTGTTCTCCTGGTGCGCTGCGGAGGATGCCGGGGCGGGAGAGAAGGGGAGATAGCAAAACACTGATAGCCGCGGGGTACATGCCCAAGTTATTGTGTCGTGCCGCAGTCATCTTCACGAAAGTTTCATAATGAATGTGGTACGAAGAAGTTGCATTCAAAGCAACTACCATTCACTATAACTTAGGCCAACAGTTGACCTTATGGGATGGAATGGGATGGGCTGGGAAGGACTGATGTTCGTTACTTTTTTTGTTGTTTTCGTTCGAAAGTTGCCATCGGATGCGGAAGGCGTTGCTGGCTGCTACTGCATGGGTTTCGTGACTGTCGCGATTCGATATCGAAATGAATCGGCGGCAGAGATAGTGGTCGGGCGATAATGGCTTTATTTCGAGAAGCCAGTGAACCCATACAGTAGGCGGGAATTGCTGATGCGAGCTTAATTGCATAATACATTACAACTGGGATAACAAGTTGCATTTCATTATAAACTCTATGGAACGAAACATGAGGTTTTTTGTTTCGGTGTTGGTTTGTTTTGGGTGTTTGAATTTGCTGCTAGCTCATTTTTCTTGTGGCTAACCTGGCGAAGACAGATGATTATTTTGACCGACCGCAACACTGTAACCCGCATAGTTATTAATTAAATAAGAGACCTTTTCGAAGCAAATACCAATTTTGCTTTGAATGTATGTGCGCAGTAAAATCTAGTCAAAGAAAAACTGACAGTTAAAATTTATTTTCGAACAAAAGAAAATTGATCATAACAAGGGATAAATTGATCATACATACACATCATTAAATTTATATTCAGACTTGTTATATCCAAATGCTTGAGTCTCATCAAGGCCAAGAAGCGCGGTTACTGGTGACAAATCGTAGACGGGCTATCGCGTGAAAAGCTGATGAATACTCTTTGGAACACGGCGCGAAGATTGCGGATTTGAACCACAAACGAGCGGAAGGAAAAGTGCAATTTCCGTGATTCAAACGGATCCCTCAGGTTCGCGCGAAAAAGTTGATGTCCAGGTTTGGTTCATTTTGGTTTATCCATGAAGCAGGAGCTTCGTGGAACTCAGTAACATCATCGTCCTGTGAATTGCTAGCTGGTGATATTTGCTGCAAAGTTTGGGCCAAGTTGGATTCCACTAGATCGGTTCTTCACTGACGGATCATTGATAGAGAGCTGACAGGATTTGGTATGTTTAATGAAATGCATAGCGCCAATCGGTAAACTTCAAGCTTTCTTTGTTCTTATATGTCAGCTGAATTAGCGGCAATACACTTTACGCTAAAAATGGTTGCCTCACTAACACTGGATCAGTTCTTCATTTTCACGTTTAGTCTCAGTTCTATAGAGGCTATAAGCTGCTTGAGGCAGGTAAAGCACTCCTCGTATCCATCACCTTTATATGGGTCGATTCTCATCGTGAAAGTTTGGGCAATGAGAGAGCGGACTCCCTTGCAAAAGTGGGCGCCGCGGAAGGCGATAATAGCAATCGACAAATCACCTTTGATGATTTGTTTTCCTACTTTTTCGTCAGCAGTCACTCTTCAGCTGGCAGTATAAATGATGCAGAAGGAGATGTTCGATCATCACCATGAGGCCCCAAAAGTGGACAGTAATGTTTGTTGGAATGAAAGATTTGAAGAGAAAGTGTTGATATGTTCCGTCAGTGTTCGGCAGGTTGCAAATTGAATGGAAGCATTGAAAGTTGAGCGAAAGAAGGGCATTGGTAAAGTACCCAGGTGACCAATAATAAGCAGTTCCAAAACGTCTTTACGGCAATATATCAGCCATCGGCATATAAATCACACCATGCAACATAAATGCCACTTTTGGCCCAATATACAACTGCATTACTGCAATGCTACTGATAATGCTTCATTAATGCTTTTTGCATTCAGTGCTATTACAGGTAACACGCATTTAAATAGTGGAAATCAACTTTAACAGATAGCATTCAAGATGCTGATATAATGCTGATATAATGCTTGCGCATCTGAAATGCAGATTTAGAGGTGGATTTACTTATTGGTAAACCTGGATATTCAGTTTGGCAGTGACTTACGACTTTCCCTGCAGTAATATTTCTGCGGATCGACTAAGTTCAAATGCAATATCTTAAACAATTTAGCAGGTCCTGACCAATCATTCTTCCAAACAGATCTGCATACATCCTTAATTAATCCATGAAGTAACTTCACTCAACGTTACCGCATAAGGAGTCACCATACTAACCAACATCCTTATGGAACATTTATTTTCTTCGTCGTGTTGCTGCCGAGCACTGATGTTGACAAACTCGATAAAGCATCCGCAATTCAGCATCAGTGGATGATGAATCTAAAATTTGAGACGCTTCCGGGTGACCAGTTCTACCAGTTTTACTAAAAATCGATAAAAATGCAATTCAAACTGTGGAATGCTAAAATTCGTTGACTGCCTAATGCTTACATTCGGAAATGCTTTGCAGCGGTGCCTGCTCTTCATGATCCGGAAACATAATAATCAGTACTGTTATTGCCGGATTTGGTATCGTGCATTACACGAGGATCCTTAAAATCAAATCATACTCCGTGATTAAAATCATATTCAAGAATGTAATCTGGGTAGCTGTAAATCATCCAACCTGAATGATTCATATGTTGTGATAAAGGAAGGATCGGTGGCCAAGGGTTTCCGTTTGTGCAAAATGATTTGAAAATCTTGGGTATAAACCGTCATGCACGTTAAGTTGAGAAACATTTCACACCAACGCTTGGCGTTAAAATAATCCATATCATTTTCATCTGATGATCTCTCTAAAGAGTTGAGGCCAGGACTGATCAAAAGACTACAGCCTCCTTCGTGTGATACTTTTTGATGACAGCGGAAACTTCCGGCAGGTAGTTCGTACAGTATATCTTCCCGCCACGAAGGAAAGATCAGCGGTTTGGAGACATATTTGACGTCGGCGTTTACCTCCTTGGAGCGGAACGTAAGAGTATCGAACCCCCTGTGAGTCGTTGCCGCCCTAGCCTCAGTAGATCTTTTTATCGACTACTATGTTGAGATGCATTTCAAAAGCACCCTCAATCGCTCGTTCTGGTGATCGCCTGCTGCTCAGACAAGACCGACCTCTCACCCGAACAGGACCGAATGGCTTGATAACTGGCGTTGGTATTTAAGGGCTCAGATGAAGAAGTAGAATACCTGTGGATAGTACCATGAAATTGTTCCCACAGTGTTGCTGCGAATACCAAATTAGCGGTAATACAATACCAAAATAGTACCTCTCAGGTATTCCCCGGTATTCGAAAATAACAAGCACCGTTATTCGGAGAGATACTTTGTACTTCGGGTGCTCGGGTATTTTGTTTAGGTATTTTACACCTCCTAATCTGAGCTCTTTAATCTAGATCAAAATTAAGGTATTCATATGTTGTTGTGTCTCCTGCTCCGGTGTGACCTTTCATAAAAATGTCTCTATGTGCTCAGGTATTTCTTCACCGTTTGGCCGGTTCCACCAGCCTCTCAGCCAAAGGCGTGGAACGATGACCTTTCCAGTGAATACAAGATCGCATATGATAGCGGATATGAGCATTATGTAGGTGATATACGTACAGTTTTCATGGGTCAAAAGAACGAATGTACCTGTGAAGGTGATAACACATTGTACATAACGGGTGGCAATTAAATTTGATTTTCGAGCCTCTATGCTCAACAACAAACGAGCTCAGAGAGAAATAAGAGTGTGTATGCGTTAGCTCTTTCTCTCCTCTTTCTGCTAGTATTTTTCTGTTTTGTTTATGCTTGCTCAGTTTTGCTCAAAATGCCGTCGAAACAAGAAGTATTTCGCGAGCGCGTTGTACAGTTCTACGAACTGCACGAAATCTCGGCAAAACGTATACGGTACAACATTTTAAAAGCGAAAATGTTGCGACTTCGACTGTTTACCATATCCTAAGATCCCCAACAACTGCTCGCAAGCAAGGTAGTGGAAGACCAGCCAAAATTATGGACGCAAAGGACTTCGTTCTCTTTCTCGTGCCTTCAACAACAAGGATTCACTGAGCCAACGGGATGCCGCAAAAAGTTCAACTGTTCTCACCAGTACATCTGCAAAACATTGAAAAGAGTCGGAATAAAGTGCCGAAGAAGACACGAGCCCGGAATATACTGATGCACAGATTTCAACGCTGAAATCCCAATGCCGTTGGTTGATTAAAAATTATTCCGGAAAAAGTTTTGTTTTGGACGACGAAAGCTACTTCCCTCTTTCGAAGACGCAGATTCCGGAAACGATCGATACTATTCAACGGATAGTTCTACTACACCTCGAACATAAAATATAAGTTTAAACATAAGTTTGAACAGAAAGTGATGCTGTACATTGCCATTTCCGAGAAAGGCATTTCTAAGCCATGGTTCAAGCCCTCTGGTTTGGCAATCAATCAAGATGTGTACCAGAACGAATGTTTGAAGAAAATTTTGATCCCGTTTCTACAAAAACATCATGCTGATGGACAATACGTGTTTTGGCCGGATAAAGCGTCATCGCATTACGCCATAAAAACACAATCGTTCCTGAATACCCATTCGATCCCATTTGTACCCAAAAACCACAACCCGACAAATCTGCCTCAGTGTCGCCCAATCGAAGATTTCTTCGGGGTTTTGAGTTCCTTGGTGTACAAAAATAACTGGAAACCACGAATTGCAAACAGTTGATTGGTAGAATCAAGAGATGCATTCGCAGAAGTTGACATGGAGGCCGTACAACGCTCCTGTTCCGACATCAAACGGAAGCTTCGCCGAACATCCGATTACGGACCGTTTTCAAATGTTCACTAATTTTTTTCAACAATGGACAATGTATCTTTTATTTGAATAAATCAGATCTTCTTCAACTATGTTTGTCTTTTTTTGACAGCTTGAGAAGAAATTCCAAAATTTTAGTTGCCACCGTTGTGGTTTATCATATACGATTTTGTGGTAACCGGTGTACCCTTTGATTCCCTCATCCCTTCTAATGCTTTTTGCGATCACCAACACTGGCGCCATCTGGGTTCAACACACGCCGTCACGTAAGATGATTGTAGTGCGGGCTCCCCAAGTAAACGAGGTATTTTTCCGAGTTATTAGAGATTGCCGCGGGCCGAATTGTACAAAAATCAGTGAGTGAGGTGAAGGGAAATGTGTGAACAGTGAAGGTTTGAAGAAAATCGGCGGTAAATCGGTCGAAATTAGTAATTTTGTAGGTTGGTTTTGAGGCAAACAAACTACCGGCTGCCGGGTCGTTTTCATTCCACCACATTAAGTGTGGGTTGCGGTGCGTCAGGATGACTTGGACCGAAAAAGTGGGTGAAAAGTGTTGAAAAACCGATATTTTACAATAAATCCGAGTGCTTGATAGTCGTTCGAGGTAGTACGTGCATGAACGCCAGCCGGAATTACTTCGATGAAGGGGCAAAAAGTTAGGATTCTTTTGTCTTTATCTTTCTTGTCCATTTGGGATAGGTGACGGGCAACCTTTGCTATCTGCGTGAGTTTTCTCGCGAAACAACATGGCAGCGACTAGTAGTGGCGATCCGGGAGGGTCAACAAAACGTAGACTACCAACGTACACGGACCCAACGAACCAATTCGGTGAGCTGTCGTTTCTCCAATTGACTGGAAAGAGTGGTGCTCCACTCCCGAGAAGTCCAATCATCATCGGAAAATCAGTAGAACCCTACCCGAAGCGTTAGTTAATTTTCAGGAAGCCAGAGCGGTGGCACGAAAAGCTATCAGAGAACTTCATTGGCGACAATCTCCCAAAGCAGCATGACGACCGAATTTGTGGCAGACGGTAAACACATGCGGAGCAGCCAGCAGTAGCGCTCGGTGGTACTCAAAGCAAACAGACGTTTCACAGCCAACCCTGGAAAAGCAGTAAAATAACTAGCTAAACTGTCTGGAGATCAGTAGCCTCAATACTAACCAAACAGTGACGAAGCCAAACAGCCACGATTTCGGACCTGATACCTTCCAGAAGTTCCAACCAGTCTCACCCAAAAGCTGCATGGCGAAGCAGTTTGAGCGGATCATTGATCAACTGATTGCCCGCGCTAGATTCATGGACAGTTGGATAAACGCCAACATGCGTTTCGAGCGATGAGGTACTGAAACTTACTTTGCAGAGATCGCTGCCAACCACAGGTGAACATCACTGATAGCCTCTGTAGATTTGTCCGCAGCATACGATACCTACCGACACTGCGCACGTTGAAGTCGTGGCGGAAACGTGATCGCATGATAAACATTTTGCGGAACTTTCTCTCGAAACAGACGTTCCAGGTGTCTATTGGAGGACACGTGTCCCGTGAACTGAAGCTGAAAATGAAATGCCACTGGGTTGGGTCCTGTCGACGTTGTTCCTAATTGCCAGGGTAAGAAGCGCATCAGGTAGTACCAAGCGGATTAAATATGTTGTTGTACGCGGACGACATCCTTCTCGTGGTACGAGGAGCAAAAGTGAAGGCTTCATCGCAAACTGCAGACCGCCGTAAATACCGTGAGACAAATGGGCGTGAGTTATATGTCAGCAACGAAGTCGCACATTTTCTATTGTAGTCTAATACTGCACGTCGTGAACCGGCAGCCATAACCATCGAACGGATTGTCATCCCAGGCCAACTGGCTGAGGTTCTGGGTGATACCCTGGTTCGAACATTAACATTCAAGCCACACTGTCAGAGTGTGGGTCTCTATTAATGAATTTTAAAGATGATCTGTGTCAAGCTGCCACGTGGAAATTGAACATCGTTGCTGCAGGTGGAATCGTCCATATTTACCTGCACAAAGCAGACCACGGAATAGGTTTAGTAACCACACGAGGGCCAGCAAATTTGCAGATTCTCGCTCCTTCATACAACTCGATGACCTCCGGACCTTTCCCGACCAGTCCGATACTTTCGACTATGGCCGAAGCGGGAACCCTACCATTCGAACTGCTTGTAGCACAGTCTATAGCGCGGACTCCCATTCGAGTAGCTGCGAAGAATCGTGGTAAAATCACTCTTCCGTTGATTCAATGAGCCTCGACGCCTCAATTGACGGGTATAAAAATCGTTGTCGGTCAACGTAGGCAAAGTGATCGTGTGGCAGCACGCACGAAAGCATGTGACCCTCCGGAAAAAGTCCGCCGAATCGTGCAACAGTTGTTGAACAGCCGTTTCCATCGATCAACCGTGGACCGAACAAGGATGGCTCTAAGTGTGGAGATACGGTAGGGGCCGCATTCTTCCAAAAGAATGCAGCGTTTTCTCTGCGGAAGCATACGCCATAAAAATGGCTGTTGCGATCCCGAACCAGAATAACGAGTTGGTGGCTCTATAGGATTCTGCAAGCTGTCTACTGGCATTGGAGGCAGGAAAATCTCGCCACCCGGGCATCCACGAAGTAGAGAAAATAGCGTGGAACAAACCTGTTCGATTCTGCTGGATTCAAAGGCGCCGAAATCAGTGCCAATTTCGAAGCCGATCGTCTAGCCAATGAGGTCACAGATTCCAGGGGAAGATACTTTGAAATAACGAAAGCAATCGGTACGCCGCTGGTAGGCTAACCAGAAGCATGAGACCAGGGAGTCAAAGTTGAGGGAAGTGAAGGAAGATACTTGCAGGTGGACGGAACGCGGGAGCACGGTCGACGAACGCGTTCTTACATGTTTCAGGATCGGCCACACGTGGCTTACACACACGTTCCCTTTCAAGAAGGAGCCCAATTATGAGTGTTGCGATACAGTGATGGAGGTCCGGCATTTAGTTCTTGAATTCCGGAAATTTTTAACCGAAGGGCAGAAAAATGATATTGGGACTAGCCTACGCGACGTCCTAAGAAATATTCAAATTTTCTAAGGGAAACAAGACTATTTAGACAATTATAGTGAAATCAGGAAATGAAAGATGCCAAAGAATAAAACGAGGAAAGCTGAAACATGTCCGATGCAAATCTGGGCGGACGAACAGAAGTCGGAGAAAAAACGGAAGTATAGAAGCGAAAGAAGAAACAGTGATGGAAACAAGTACGGCAAATGTACAAACTTCAGAAGAACAGTTGGGAAAGATAAGCGGAACAAGAGAAGCGTGACGGAATCAGCGACAGAAGCAGAAGAAATTGTTACCGTTTTGGTTCCTCTACCCTACTAAGCCAGTCCCGAGCGAAAAAAGCAGGAAATATTTAAGAGAGTGAGAAATGGGAATAGTAAAGTTCGTCATAAATGCGTTCTAACTGTATAACAGTTACTTGCATACAAGTTGTATAATTAAAATTATTAGATACTCTAGGTAAGAAGATTCACCACACCAACGGTCAAATTGATATATGGTAACACACTGCTACACAAATATTGTAACACACTTCCACGAACCAATATTCACTAAAACCCGTAACGGGAAGGAGTAAGGATAAGGTGGGCATTGGAATTCAAAGAATGATGGACGAGGGGTGGTGGCGTTTGGGAAAGATGAGGAGGGTTCTCGGGTTACGAGGAAGCTACTGGGACAGAGAACAAGCGAAGGTCCTTTGTACTTCAGCTGTCTTGCTAAGCAGAGCTAGAATCTTAAACATCAAAGTTCATGGAACTAATTTGTATTGGCAAGTGAAAGCCATACTATAGTTAAATAGTGAAGTAAGAAAGAACCTGCATATAGATATTGCGAAATCGTAGTCAGGACCCATTAATTACGGGCTAAAAAGGCATTGCCGGCCCACTACCGCCATTGTCAAGCCGCCGATATGTTCTAGGGTGTGTCGTCACCTGCACCAAATCCGCAAGCGTCCATTGTTCGTTAGGGAAACGCACGTGCCAGAGGTTTCAAGCGACACTGATCATCCGATCGAGCCACGCCGTGACGTCCATCGGGAGACGAGTGACCACCCCAATCCAACCTTGAGCAGGATCGGAAATCTTGCCGCGCCAGTCGTCGGGCAAAGCTGCGATTAACATCGAGCTACCGCATATCCCGGGAACGTAACCCCAAAACCTGCCACGACACCCGTCGGGCAACGAGCCGAGCGCATCCACCAAGCCATCCTTGATCAGGCGATCGAGGCCCGAGCAGCAGCAACACCGCCGCCGAGAAACCCCACCGCAGCAGAATCCCGTTAGCGCAGGTCAGCCACACGATCACACTACCACACACACACACACACACACACACACACACACACACACACACACACACACACACACACACACACACACACACACACACACACACACACACAGACACACACACACACATATATACACGCACACACACACACACACACACACACACACACACACACACACACACACACACGAAAACACACACACGAAAACACACACACGAACACACACACACGAACACACACACACGAATACACACACACACGAACACACACACACTGTTTTGTCCTTCTGATCAGTGACGACAGCGAAGAGCCGACCTTGAGACAAAAGAGGCGGAGCGTTGCCCACCCCAGAACGATCTCCGTGGCTTAGACCAGAGGTTAGGGGCATTCTAGAAGCTAGCGAGTAACAAAATCGGAAGCGGGTGAATAAGAAAATGAAGCAGACGAAATTGTAGGAGGCACAACGGAAGAAGCAAAGCAGTGGAAAAAGCAAAAAAAAGTGAAATAGAAGAAAACAATTTCAATGAGAAAAATGTGAAAAACAATCAAAGAATAAGAAAAGCGTAATTGGTGAAGTGGATGAATGAAGAAAAGAAACGGAAGAGCAGAAGCACAAGAAGTTGAAGAAGTTCATAAAAAGAAGGAAAATAGAGAAAACAAAGAAAGGAGAAGTAAAAAAAAAGTATGAAGCAGGGAAAAAAATTAATACGAACCATCAAATAAATAGAAGGGGGAAGTAGAGAAGTAACAACAGAGAAGTTGAGAAGTAAAAGTTGAAAACGACGAGGTGGAAAGGAGTTGGAGAGGAAATACTGGAAATATTGTGCATGAAGATATATTAATTAGTGAAGAGTAGAAGCACAAGAAGTTGAATAAGTTGAGTGGAAGAAGAAAAGTCAAAGAAAACGAGAAAACAGAGAAAGGAGAAGTAGAAGAAACTTGTGAAGCAGGAAAAAAATTAATACAAAGCATCAAAGAAATAGATGGGAAGTAGAGAAGTTACAACAGAGAAGTTGGAGATTAGAAGGTGGAAAGGACGAAGTGAAGTTGGAGAAGAAATACTGGAAATATTGTACATGACGATGTATTAATGGATTAGAATTGATAGTTTCAAACTATCGGACGGCCTACACCAGGCTCCCGTTTGACGCTCTCGCTCTTGCTCTCTCAGGAGGAAGAAAGCCGGATCGGTTGTATCCGGTGGCACGAAGTGTCCCACGATGTTGAACTTTTTCGTTCTGGAATGAAAGTACGAATAGTCCAATCGAGTGTAGTTGCTTGACTGTTTTTGCCATGGCTGTCAAGCTTTTTCTGTACGCAACAGCGAAGCCACGATTGGCGATGCGTACGTAAATCAACCAAATTCCTTTATGCATTGGCAATGAGCAAATTTTCTTACAATTCAGCGTCTTTGTTTTTGTTTTTCACCGTTGTTGAGTAAAAATTGCCTGAAATAAGGGATGTCCGGGAAAACCGATGAATTTTGATTTTATGTTATGTTCGAGATGAATTTCCGGAAAACTGGCAAAAATTCTTCTGAAATTCTTTCGTTCATGGATCAAAAACTCTACACCCAAAAGTTAGAAAGGTGGCAAAAAATGCAATTGCAATTTTTGCAATCATATCTTTAGAAATCCGCTTGACTCAGAAAAGACGTTCCTCGAAACAAATTTATCGCTGTGTGCTTAGTGCCTCGACAGTCGAAGCAACCGTTGGGTCTTACTCCGATATCCCCCTCTTCAAGTTTGCCTGTCCATGCAAGTGTGTGTGAGAGACATTTGCTTCATTGCTGTATCACCGAGTGCCTCGACAATCGAAGCAGCTGTTGGGTTTTCATTCCATTATTCCACTGTAAAAGTGGCTGCATGGTTACGGGCTTCAAATGGTGAGTTGACAACTTGGCAGGAGGGTGCGACCGACCTCCGGTCCTCACAAGTTCCTACCTCACGCCTCCACGAGTCATATGATCACAAAAGACTGCCAGCTGAAACATGGAGACGCTGGTTGGCGTAGCCTGGGCAATGTTGTCAATCTGACAATAGCGAAGTGAGGGGGTGCGACCGGTAAATCATAGCATAATTTTCCATTATCATATCTTTCAGGTCTACCAGGTCATCAGGTATTATACAATAATTTAAAATTTAAAATTCATTTTTTTTCTCATTGTCTAAATTTTCTGGTTCATAATGGATGCGGAAGTTTGTCTACAATTGCAACAAAACAGCAGTCGGCACAGATGTAATTTTCAGATTATATTATAATATCCCTTGACTACATATATTATCATACAGGACATTGTTTATTCATAACCATTATCAATCTTCTTTATCATCATCATTATCATTTTGATCATTACTGGTGTTTTCAGGATTTATATTTTAACATATTTTTTTTTATAATTTCACCAAATAGGTTATATATACTTTTAATTATTATGTCTTATATGTCCAATTATCATTATGATTTAGAAGTATCTAGTGCCTTGAATAAAAAAAAAACTGCAACGGAATCTATGGTAGGTTTTCGCACTTATTACCTAATGTATTTTTCAATTCCGGTTTGCAAATGGATCTTTTCCAAATTTGAGCTGTTTGCCATTCGGATTGTGTCTGATGTTACAGTTCAATTTTTGTCAGTACCGTATCATAATTCACAATATCATTTAATTTGATGATATTGCTTTATTGATTTTACTTCATAGAGGATTTAAAAATTGCTTATTGTTTTTTTACGTCCATTTGTCTTTAACTCCCTGTCAATAAAATCTTCTCTGTTTTCCTTACACAGGAGCAATAATTATTAGGCCAGCAAAAATAAAAGCGCATTGCTGTAAGAGAAATCAACACGAAGCAGCAAATAGTGAACATGGCAACAGTAAATTAAAATGTATAAATGTATTTTTTGTAAAATTTAACAAACTTTTTTAGGATACCATAAATCAAGATTTTGGGAAATTGCTGCTATCGCTGAAAACGAACGAAAACGTGCTTAAGCGCGAAAACACAGAACTCTCCACATTAACACTTTATAACATTTCTTATATTTCAGGATCCACCGAAAGAGATCATAAATAATAGATACCGAGTGATTGCAGTCTTTTTCATTACATAAATATATACAATATTATATAAATATTTCATGGGAATGGGAGGGACCATCAGGGCACCCGATTGAAGCACTCTGGATGGGGAGAGTGGAAATGCCAACTCCCCATTGCTAACAGTTTGTGAATAGAGGGCGGACTCTTCTCCCGCCCATTGGGGCATCCTCATGTTAGATGGCTTGCTCTTTTGACCAATTGTTCAATCTTGTTGTTGGAAGCAGATTCTTCATATCCCTGTGGATACTTTTAAGTGATATTGCCTATCGATCCACCCAACCCCTTTTTGGCCCTTCATACAATGGCATGATTAGGATAATCAGTGGTTATTAAAGCTTGATCAAGTCTAACAGCGAGGAGAGCCCATTGCTGTCGGACTTAGTTTCCGTGCTACAATGGGTGGAAGTACATATCATACATCATACATCATGTAAAAGTGGCTGCATGGTTACAATCTCTGGCCACAGCGCAGGTGGCCTCGGTTCAAAACTCGGTTGCATATCGTGATCTTTTTTTTTTTTTGAGTGCCATTGAACTTCCGGACTCCAATCTTATACTGCACAAACTCACTCACACATTGAATTTTTCAAAGGGAATTTTTGTGATGCGTTTTTGCCCATGATCAATGTTGAAGTTTTTCTTCAAGTTACGATCCATTGCGAGAAATGAAACAAAATCATGCGAAATTGCATTACAATTTTCCTTTTTTATTTGGGTGTATGCGTGGAAAATATTTTACAAAAATTTGAGGGCCTGGGCCTATGTTTGGACGAATCAAAGTTGGAAAAGAAGGAGACGCAGAATGGTGATAAATCTGGCAGCCTTCATGTTAAAGTATAGGACGAAAATTTGAATACGCTTCTAAAAAAATCAAGTGAAATTTTCTTTAATGCAGTTTGTTGTACACCCAAAAGTTGAAATTGTCGCAAAAAATGCAATTGCAGTTTTTACAATCATATCTTGAGAAATCCGCATGATACAGAAAAGGTAATTTTGGCATCATGATCCACAAAGCATTTTATGGTTTCAAACAAAGCCATGCAAGTGTGTGCAAGCAAATGGCAGCACACAGATTCCTCGAAACAAATTTATCGCTGTGTGCTAGTGCCTCGACAGTCAAAGCAACCGTTGGGTCTTTGCTCAATTTTCAACAACTTTTTAATATGGGTGAGACAATAGCACAGAACACCGCTACGCTTTTGGCCACTGTTGCTATTCCGCTGTCAAGTGTACTATTTTTACTCTCCCTCGTCATCACACTTCCATCTCCTTCTCATCAAGTTCACCCTGCGTTTCATGAAATAAACGAAGCCATGTAAGTGTGTGCGAGTGACATTTGCTGTAACGCTTATAGCCTCGACAATCGAAGCAACTGTAGGGCTTTTGGGCCGATTATCCCAGCTAGTTAAAGTGACTGAATGGTTACCATCTGGAGCCGTCACGCTGGCGGCCGCGGTTCAAATCTCGGTTACGAAGCACGATCGTTTTTTTTTGTGAGCCATTGAATTTTCGGGTTCCAATCTCACACACAACTACTAATACGCTGCACAACCTCACGCACACATTGAATTTTTCCAAGCGAATTGATGTGTTGCTTTTTTGCCCACGACCAATGTTGCATTTTTTCTCCAAGTTACGATCCATTACGAGAAATGAAACAAAATCATGTGAAATTGCATTACAATCTTGCCTTTTTATTTTGGGTGTATGATAGACGAAACATCTAAGACTACTCAGTAAAGACATTTTCAGCAAAATAACAATAATGCCGCTACTGTGCCTCATGGATATTTCGTCCATCTTACAACAAACCGCTTTTAATTCAAATTTCCTTTGATTTTTTTAGAAGCATTTTAACATTTTCGTCCTATACATTAGCATGGGAGCTGTCAGATTTATCACAATTCGGTGTCTTCTTCTATTTTTAAGTTGAATTCGTCTATATTTCGCTAATATATTCGCTAATAAATAAAAATCCCCTACTGAGTTACTATCTCACGTATCTCCATTATCACTCGTTTATCAGATGATTTTATGAAGATATATCGAAAAATGAATCAATGTTAAACATTCTAATTAACACCGACATTTCACCAGCTCTGGCATAAATTTCTGGTACAAACTTTTTCGAAAAGAAAGATGTTTTTCCATACCCGGAAATGAAAACAGGAATTCTCTTTTAAGAATTATTAGCCTGTAATTTAGCTGATGGAGACTTGGAACACACTCACCCACACGTGAAAAACGTCTCGCAAGGTCTTACAGGATAATTGATAAAAAAAGAAACAAGGATTCGGACGAATTTACTGAACAAGTTTGTACACCGAAGGTGAGCTGCAAACCTCGTTGCCCAAGATCAATAAGATTGTCGACTTTATGAGCTTCCTCAGAAGTCATACTGATGTTTACATGCCATAAAACGTGAATCGCCTCGAGCACCTACTACACATCGGTTCGTCCATCACACCATTTGACCTCAGCGAAGGTCGAGTGACAGGCGGCACAATCGTCGGTTCGTCGGTGGAAGCGCGTCCTCTTGAAGGCAATGTGCAATTATTGCACTGATAGATACGCGTGCTGAATGTCATCGATCGTAGCCTTTGTCTTTTCAATTTGGCATGTTTAACGAGTTTTTAGTTTATCGCATGCCCATCACCCGAAGGCCCCCGACAGCAACAACCATCAACATCATACGTTTATGACGCGCTCATCATAATAGGCGAAGGATTCCTTTCACCAGAGCGCGCCCGTGTGGCCTCATGACGACAGTAGGCGATGACAAAATGCTGTTTGACCTCTTCGGCGGCTGATTTATTTATGTGCACACAAGTGCCCATCATCGCACGAGCGACCCAACCAAACTCAACAATCACAAGAGCCGCATCATCGTGAATCCAATGGACAATGGCCACAGCCGCAACATTTTGGCCTTCCCCCCTGAGGCTAGGCCGCGCACTTGTGGATGGGCCAGGATGGAATCCTCTGATCTAGTAACCTGCCAGTAACGACCTTCATTAATCTACTAATGGGTCCTGGGGCCATTAGACCAGATTAGGCGAATTTCGATGATGAGTTGCGGGATGGCTGTTGGGCTTTACGCAGCAGTGCGGCTTTGGTGAGCAAATAAAATCAGATAAGTTTACAACAACCGCACACAGAACACCTTGGCGTTTTTTTCTCTTCTTTTTCTTGTGCGAAGTTTGTGTACTTCTATATTCCGTGACGTTGTTGCTTTCGGACGTTAAAATGTCAATCTCATTTAGGACGAATTGGATTAAACACTTGATTGAATCGAAATGACGCCATCAAAAATAACGGACAAAGTTTTGTATGCTGTATTCAGGACTCAAGATTCGATTACAATTCGATTACATTTCGAAGCAGAAACGTTTGTTCATCGGATGGTTCATCCTTTATCATTTTTAACGAGGAGAATGCCACGTCGAAACCAAATGATGTCCATTTTTTTGCTGATTGATCTCTTTTTCTCATCATGCATCGTCATACATGTCTTCACGGAATCCGTCGCTGGTGTCATTCCCATGTGGCTTATTGCCCTGGGGAGGGTTTTCTCTTATGGCGCAATCTGCTTCCGATACACATACTGCCCATGTACAACAAAGACTACTCCTCAATTTTGCACGAAACGAGTTCACATCAGTCAGCCCGGTTCCATCCGAGAGGCAAAACAGTATTGTACTGCAGTCATTCAATGAACGAGGCGGACACAACCCGCAACCAAGTCTCATCGTTTATTAAACATCCGTCATGAATCACCGAAGACGAAGACGCCGGCGGCGTCGTATAAAGCGATGAGATGTCATTTTTCCACTATATGTTTCAACAATAAGATTTTTGAAAATAACTCACTTCGAACAAGTACCAGAACTCTTGTCAATTGAACAGCAATGAAAGGGTACTTCCTGCAAAATAAAACTTCAAAACTTCCAACCCAGCATCCAATCTGTTTCTCATTAATCTACCATCCAAATTGACTGCAACTATCGTTCACGAAACCATTGAAGTCGGTTATTTATTGAAAACTGTCCTTCGCATCTCCCGTCGAACAAAAAAAAAAGAAGAAGAAAAAGGCAAACGGTAAACGGCAATCACAGTCATCCGGCGGAGAACGCGCGAAAAACTTGTCCTACACGCGATGATCCACCGGCAAGCCAAGTGAACCAGCAGCGCGAGGGTTACATAACTTTCCCATCTTTCGAGACTCGAGTGGGTACCCATAAAAGTTTTTTTGTGTGCAGGTCCCGGTGTCTTCGAGAGTTGCAATTTTGCTGTTAACCCTTTCAGGAGCGGATGAATCGTGTGAGGTCGAAAGTAGCAAAATATTACCGAGCTATTTTAACTCACAAAAGTAGGTCGTTATTTTACTTCAGAATTTACTTGCCAGATAGCGTTTGTTAGTACGCCCGTCGATTCGGCGAACCCCTCGTGCATCGATAATAGCAGGGAGTGAACAACGGTACCTATCATTGGTCATATCACGATCGCCACGACATGAGTCGTGTGCGTGAGCTGTCATCCGATGATGATTGGAAAAATATGCAACAACAACAGAGGATTTTTGTTCTGGTGAATACAATTTGTGCAATTCAACAAGGAATCTTACAATCTATAATTTGATATGTACCTACTGGAAAAACAAACCTTAGTGCTTAAATCTAGTTGCTAAAGTTCACTATTCCAATAAGGTGGGGTAAATTATTAAGAGTATCGAATTTGCTTACATATTAGTTTATTAAAAAAAGGGTACTTGCTACGACTAGAAAAACAAAGAAAGTACGGATATATTGAACTATCAATAACTACGTATACATGTGTTACCTAAAGGAACGGTAAGAAACAAACTTTAGCCTAGTATAACCCGTTTACGCAACTGTTTACTCTACGCACAATCAGCTGAAGCCGCGCAACAGTTACGGGTGCTCAAGACGCAATCGAATTGTAAGGTGGAAGAGAAGTTGAATTACTGAAAGTAAGTTGATTAGCCGATTCTGTAATGTGATACATAATTAACGTACTGATATTCTATTTAGAAATTTATAACCCTACTTACTTTCCGGGGCAGTGTTCCGGTACGGAGGTACTATTTGGAAACACATATTGAATTTCCGGGAATGGATGTCAAAATCTTTGAAATAATCCCTAGAAACTATTTCTATTCTACTGTGGACCATATTGTCGACTTGTTCCTGCAAAGGCCATTTTGTAACAGGTTCCCTTGGGGGCCTTGAGTGGCCATGAACAATTTCAGTAGAAACCCCTGGCAATATGGGGTAGGCCACATGAGACCTCACGGGAACCTGTTTCAAGATGACCGTTCCTAAGACAAATTATCAGATGGCCCCATAACATTGAGAACTAGCTTTCTGGTTAAATTTCATAAATTTTGAAATCCATATTGGCAGGTTTTCCTTTTGAACCTGAACATGGCCAGTTGAGGCCCCATGGGAACCTGTTCCGGAAAGCCAAGCTCGAGGACAAATCATCAGATGGAAACAAAACGTAGAGAAATATCCTCTACTAGAGAAATATCATGAGTTTAGATACCCATATTGTCATGGGTTTCTACTAAAATTGTTCATGGCCGCCCTAGGCCCCTCGGGAACCTGTTCTGGAAAGACTGTTCCGTGGATAAATCATCAGATGGCCACTAAACGTTCAGAAATATCCAACTGGAGAAATTTCATGAATTTTGTTTACCATATTGCGCGGCTTTCTTTTCAAATACGTTTATGGCCAATCTAGGCCTCTCGGGAACCTGTTACAGGATGGCCGGTCCAGGAAAATGTTTTCATATGGTCCAAAATAGAATAGACATAGTTTTTCATTTTTCATTTCATTTTGCAGCAATTGGTGGGGCAATAAGAGTGCAAGTCAGTCCAAAGCCGATGGTGAAGGAGGGGTAATGGCGAACTAGTCTATTCAGACCACATGAACTCCATGGGAAGGAACAAGGATAGGTTAGGGTAGGTGGTTAAGGTAGGGCGTTTTGGACTGGTTAAAAATACTACAAAAAGAAAATCATAAGTCGAGCACTTGACACTGAAGAAGTCTGTAAGTCGCAGACGAAATAGGCCTATCTGTCAGAAGACAAGTCTTCTCCAGTGAAATTTGAAGGAATTTACTTGCGTTTACTAGTGATAACTTGAAGTTTGGGTGTTTCAATGTTTTATTTTTTATTCTTAAAAGTGATCAACTTATTTGAAATTATCGTTGTTTCCAAATCACAATCGTTCTACTAACATGCTCAAAAAGTTTTTTTCTTAAATTGTATTTAAAAAAAAAGTTAAAGAAAAAAGTGATCATAAAATCGTTAATTTACAATTCTGCATTACAATGATATACGGCAAATCCCGAAAAGATAGAGAGAGCCATTCCCTGTATTTCGTATCTATGTGACCAGGCTATTTGAGATGCCACTGTAAATTTCATGTTGTTTTTACGCTGCAAGTTCCTATATCAAAGTAATGGCCCAAACACAATGATAACGGCAACGGAAAACGGCAAAGCCCGATCTGAGTATTTCTGCTTGTTGGAAAGATAATAAGCTAGATCCAAGCCGATTTTAATTGCCATTTTCAGCAACTGTCAAAATTGCCGTTTTCCGTTCCGTTTCCGTTATCATTGTGTTAAGCCTGTATCATCTCTCTATGATTTGCTATAATTTGAAAGTCGGCTGTCGTATACCGCAGCATATTTAAATTATAATTTATATTAGAATTAGAATTAGCATTGCAATTTAGGTATTTTTTGATTTTAGTTAATGACAATCAATGAATAAACAATAATGAAAGAATTGCCACGCCACTGAGAAACTGCACCTTCTGTCGTGTCCCTTAACTACTTGGTGTCAGGCGTCTACAAACTGTTTCTAGCGCCGTCTAAGCGTAATTTGCGACAAAGCCTGCCTGTAGCACACCTCTTTCATTCTTAACAAACACACTTATGACAAACCCCAGTGATACGATACTCTGAGTTCCTAAACGGGACCTCCGCATCCCACAAAACCATAATACTTATGGCCACGGTCTAGAAGTCCACTGCATAGGAAATTCTAGGACACAGTTCAACTTCCACCCCAAATTGAATATTAAACGTTTTCAAAATTGAATAAATCTATCTATGATTTAATTTTTAGTGATTTGCGGCCCAACCCACCAATATCACACTCAACTTTAGTGCCTGTATATATGCATGCTACGACGCGGCTATTAAATAGAAAGAGGAGCGAGTGTGATATTATTACTAATTTGTGTGGCTGGATGGTTCCATGAATGGTTCATTAGAGTAGATGGTCATACAATGACATGGCCTAGCTACATCTATCGTAAATCAGCTATCTCCAATGAATCGTTAACATGAGATTAGGCCTCTCCACCAGCGACCAGTTACAAAATCCAGCCATGGAGAGGGAAGAATGCTTTTAACATGACGAAATTTTGGATGTTTAACCATCTAAATGATCTTTTTAAGTTTAATTAGTAAAACAAAAATCTGTACAGCTGACCAGATACGTAATATCAGACCTTTCATTTTACTCCTGTCATCACACAGTCTCTACAGTCACCTAGTCCACTTACTCGCATAAAGAATGCCTATTTGCCTTAACCCTTTCCAGGCCTATTTTTCCAAGCTTTATGATGCTTGTATCATTTTGGGTGTTTTTTTTATTAATTTGAAGCTCAATGACATAGAAATGAATGAAAAAGAAGTAAATATATTTTTTAAGTGTCCTCCAAACTATTCTGGAGTTCTAAACTTAAGATCTACAATTGTAACAGTTGCATTATCTACTATACTGTTATACGTTGTGACTAAATATTCCTTGTTTGTCATTTAATAAGATTTCTTTATTTATACACATTATTGTTGGAGAAGTCTTTTGTTTATTTGTTTGTGAAGTTTTGAAAAAAACGAAGAAGTATTAATAAAATAATGAATAAAGTCAGCTAGAATTTAAAATATTTGCATGCACGCGTATGGAAATTATTCAAATTGTAAAATTAAGCACAAAGTTCGTTAATTTTCATTATACGAAAACCTACCCATGCGAAAACGCAGATAAAGAGCATAACGGATTACCACACAGAAGAAAATGTACAGTCAAAATGGAAATATTAGAAAAGGAGAGGCTATTCGATGTTCTATGGAATGAATCGACATTCACCAGAGGCTATTCAACGTTACACCTCAGCGGAGAAGCATCTCCAGAATCAGTACGCGGCCGGCTCGCCCCGATTAATTGATTTCCTGCTTTTTGCCGACCCGGAGGCAGAGACCTTAAGCTCGAGCTCACCGGTAAAAACCAAAAGAGGCCTTGAGAGTCCATTCTCGATGGTCCCCGTAGCTTAGACCAGGGATCGAGAGCTTTGATGGTGGGTCCGTCTGACCACCTTGTAACAATGCAAAGTTACGGTTTGTATTCAATCATATTAAATGTATGTCTGGGAAGATCAACAGACATTATGCGAGAATCTTGGGATATTCTATGTCAAAGCAAACTGTCCTGGAGTTCAGAACTTAATGTCTACTGTTGTAACAGTAGCTTTATCCTGAATAGAAAGTGACGAAATGTGCTCAAACATATTCAATGAATGTCCAGGAAGACCAACAAACATTTTGACATCAATCTCGGGATATTCTTATGTCATCCAAACTCTCCTGGAGTTCTGAACTCAAGCTTTACTATTGCGTGGATATTTGTGCTGGAGGAATGGTTTGTTCGACAAACTTGTATTTCAGTAGATTTTAAGTTTGAAACTCCAGGATAGTTTGGATAACCTAGTGAGTATTTTATTCTCACCCGTGCTAGGCAGTATTAGGAGACGGACAAATCGCTAGAACTAGAAACAAGCAATAGGTAGTATAAGAGCACGATCGGTTGCATAACCTTTTGTCAGTCAAGGGGATTTCCCCCCTTGCCTATCCTGCATAGGGTAGTATGACAAAGGGTTATGTGCCTGATCGGATACAACCGTTCAAATGCCCTCCGCTCGTTTTCAATCTTGTATCTTTCATTTTCAAAGCCTGCCGTTGCCTTACGGACCTATCAATACACTTTCTCTTCATGTCTTTGTGTTCTAGCAATAAAATTACTGTCCGCTCCTAGCGCTTCGCATGGGGATGAAAAATTATTTGCTTCTAAAAAAACTTCATCAAAGATCGTTACTTCCGCGCTGGGGAGAATACAAAAATAACAATCAAAAGAATTTTATTGTTGACTTTTTAAACATTTATTGTTACTCTATATTTCCTATAAACTACTGTTACAACTTTAAGTCTTACGTTGTGAACTCAAGAAAAGTTTGGATGACCTAGACCATTTCAAAATTAGCTCCTTAAGTATTCTTACGTTTAAACATTTGTCGTTCTTTAAACATTCAACCAGAGGGCTTGAACCATGTCTTAGAAATACCTCTATGGGAAATGGAAGTGTACAGTAGAGATGTGCAATTTAGCTTATTTTGAAGAGTGGATCTGATCCGATCAGCTCATCGGAATGAATCGATTTTTTTGACCAGCTCTTTTGATTTTGTGACGTCAACGTACGCACAAATGCGAAAGTGACCATTCAAGGTTATTATTGGACTCAAAATAAGGATAAAATCAAGCTTCAGTAAAGAAAATACTTCACAACTTGTTTTTTGTCTACTCGATTTGAATATATAGATCTGATCATCTGTGGCAAGATTACAAGATTTACCTATTCGATTCAACAACTTTAATTGAGATGTTTGATTCACCACTTCAATTTACGTGTATTTATTATTCAGTTAAAAATTAACAAAAGGATTCGCCTAGATTTTTGATTGAATAGAGTTGGATTTCGGAAATAAAATGGATTTTAAATTCTTTAGTGTAAATATTAGCACCAACACGGTAGAACTAGGTTTTGATACTTGTACTTTGTTTGCGTTGCGGGGAGATTATAGTTCACGCAAATGACAGCCGGTCCGTCGATTTGTGTGAAAAAGAAAACAAAAAGGGAATTAGTTTACTTTACACAATTCTTTTTCCTTTTTCGCTTCTGCAATTTGATTTGATAGAGTAGATGAATTGTTCAACTTTCAGGAAAGCAAACGCACAGTGAGAACAATGAGAACAGATAAGCTGGTGAGCTCGCGATTCTTTTTCAAAATGCTTTGCTCATTGAAATGAATCGATTCAGTGGAACAGCGCAGGAGCGAATTGTCCTACTCTAATGCACAGCATCACATTCTGTTCAAACTTATGTTTAAATTGAAATTTTATGTTAGGAGATGCTGTAGAACTGCCCAGGTAACCTATAAGCAGTTCCAATGCGTCTTTACGGCAGCCATATCGAAACATCTACAGTCGCCTTCAAATGCAACATAAATGACCACATTAGGCTGCTTTACTGCAATGATGTTATAATGCTTCATTAATGCTATTTGCATTCGAAATGCTTATTACCGGCTACAAGCATTTAAATATCATTTGAAATGCAGCTTTACAACAGATAGCATTCAAGGTGCAGATATAATGCTAATATAATGCTTGTACCATCTGAAATGCAGATTTAGGGTTGATTTACTGCATATGCTGATGCTTATAGGCTTATTGGGTATCCATGAAATAGCATCGATCGTTTTTTACACTATTACACTGTTCCGGTATGTCTAGTTAACTGTAAAATAATAATCTGGGATGATTTTCCTTGAGCTGGTGGTTATATTTCTAATCATGTTTTCTGTGTGCATTAGTCTTAAGCATGTTGTACTTATTGTGTAAATAGTTATGTTACGTATAGGGTGTCCACAGTTTAATTGCATCACTTTCAACTCGTCCTCAAAAACAGGTTATGAACAAAAAACAACAAAAGATATATAATCTTGGTTCGTGGGTTACTTATTTTTAGTTTCATAGTACTGTTTCTTTTCTTTACCAAACCCAAAAGTCCGAAACTATCTTCTTAATACCACACATAAAATTTAGTACAACGCTTTTTTAGAAACCGATATTTTTTTTCCGCTTTCAACCATGACTACAACATTTCCTGTTCTGTAGTGACAACTTTAGGATATATTATGAAGTTCGTGCTTCATTATTGCCTTATATTTTTAATTGGCCGCAAATCAGGAGAGTTTGGATGTGATCACTAAGACACTTCGGCACGAAATTAACACCACGTGTCTTGTACCACTTCACAACATCCTTGGAGGTAGCGACAAAGAGGCTAGGTCCGGCCAAAAAATGTAGGAACGGTTGTGTGTTTTGAGAAAGGAAGGCGGTGCATAGTTTCTTGGGCATTCATTCATGTATACTTGACCATTTACAGTTGAAGTTGCTTACGATGGCGTTTGCTCCGTTTATCGCCACAAACAAATCTCTGCCAAACCATGAATTTCATGGGGAACTTTGGACACCTGGGGCTGTTTCCTGAGAGACTCTAGAACATCAAACATGTCTTTCGCAGTCACATACTGCGTTGCCGGGAATTTGCATAAAGTCCGCTTTTACGTGTGTATCATTGTCCATGATGCAGCAGTGTGGTTTCGTCAACATTTGGTGTGTACTGCTTACGCGAAAGTGTTTTTAGCCGTCTCTATTCTGTTTTTCATTGCGGTTTGGAGCTTTCGGAACTTTGCATGAACGGGAGCCCGGTTCTCGTTCCTCGTTTCGGTCTTCTGCACGAAACTTTTGGTCAAGTGTAGCTTTTTCTCGACATCCCTAACGGAACAGTTGGGGTTGGCGTTTGTGCTGGCAGCGGGACCACTACGCTTGTGATCCTTCTACCACCCACCTTCTTTCGATTGACAGTTAAACGTTCCCCGGAAACGTTTTATGACACGGACAGTCAGTGGATTTGCGAACTTTCAACATCTCTTCCGATGGCTCGGTGCGAAAGAAGTGCTGTCGAGGCATGAGCAAATGTTCTCGCGCAGCACTGTTGTTCTTTCGACCTACTTTCGAAACTACGGCACATTTTCAATGAAACTCACGCTGAGGTCATTTCCTGGCAACAAAATTTGGTTGAAATCAACCCGGGGCGGGCGAAATGTTACAGCTATTAAAAGTGATGCAATTTTAACTGTGGACTCCTGTAAAGCTGCGTGTTTTCCAACAGATAGCGGCCAATAGTAAATATTAGAGAACAATGTCGAATCAAAAAAATCTCATTGTTAGACTAGGCATCTGTCAGCAACTCCGCTCCTTCACATTTGTTTTTTTTAGCGGCATCATATGTTTAGTGCGCGCAAAAGTGTCAAAATAAGATTACCAAATAAGCACACAATATTTAAGTGGGGAAGTTTGTACTATGTTTCTATGGAAGGAGAGACATTGAAAAGCGTTTTTTCACGTGCGAACTACTGCTGCTCCAACGACAAACCGACACTACTGGTCAAATTCTTAGTCTCACATGCATGTTTATAGCATGAAGTAAAACCTGTTACCGTAGCCGACAAGAGGATTCCATGACAGTGAATAGGGATTATTTAATAATAGTTCTCCCCTAAAAACCTCCGTCCTGAAAGGGTTGAAGATAAATTTCGCATGAACAACTACTGCGCCTATCTGAACGTGCGCGCGCTTCCCGGCAAGCGATTGTGTGACACAACCAACCTATAGCAATAGCTATTCAGGTGCGGGTATTTATTGGTTGCCATTCTCAATCACCTGTTCCTTTGGGGGGGCTCCTCCAATAGCTGTGTTATATATCAGGTGGCCTGATGGAAGAAAATCGGTCATTACCTGTTTAGCAGTAAGATGCGCGCCAGGTTTGCGAGGAGTTGGTTGGGTTATCTCAGCGATGATGGTGACGCCAGCTCGTGGTACGTCATCATTTGTTTGTGGAACTATTAGCAAAATTGGCGAGATATCATCAAAATTCACCATATAATCTTAGGAATGCTGTTTGTTTCGGGGACAGTAGGTAGGGGACCCACAAGGGCCAACTGATTTTAGAAACTGCTGCCAGCTGGCTGTTATTGACATTTTTGGTATTCCGTCAGTTTTCATCGTAAAAAGAACTTTTTTCGTTTCATCTTTCGCCAAATACTGACACAAATATTGCCATATACAGTTCGATACAGTCGTTCATTGAGAACGCCGTTTCTCAACTGCTAACTGTTTATCAGAGTTTATTTTAAAATCATGTTGATTTATTCTACCTAAACTTGTCCAAGGCTAAACATTGGTATAGCACAGCCGTGGTTGTATTTTTCAACGTTTTTTTTTGTTTTGGCTGAAACGGGCCATAAATGCAACAGTTGAGTGGAGATTCCTGCAAACATCCATTCTTGACCTTTGTTAGGGAATGTCACCGTGGAAAATTGGTGAACAGTGCAAATTGATGATTGGAATAACGCCGGGAGAAGCTTGAAGCATTCCCATCTGTTACATGATTTTCAAGGCTCACCATTAGAATCTGCTGTCGGCGTAGTGGTTGTCTGGAACCCCGGTCTTTTCACCCATCCTATTGAACATGCTGGAACTATTAAAACGACTTCACTTTGTTTAACGACCGAAGACGTCGTGTAAATGTAAACCAAATTGAAATTCACTCTCCTGGACGAGAATTTGTCATCAAATCGCAACCTTAGCATCGCCACCGCCGCAAGCCATTG
>JASCZW010012681.1:0-27759 GCA_034211315.2 Aedes japonicus
CTTAGCATATCGGAAATATTCAAAATATATTGAAAGAATATTTAATAATAAAAATACTAAAATAAGAATGTTCAAATAAAATCCGGAAGCACCATAAGGAAGTGAAATCGGAGGAAGATATGAAGAAAAAATGGATTGCCACGCAAAAAAAAAGTTGGTCCAAATGTTGTACAGGACCTTATGAGTAGTGTAAAGAAGAAGGTTCGTGCATTTGGATATCGAATTGAAATTGAATAAAACAAACATGGGATAATATTTACAACATGTTTTATTTTACTACCTGGAAGTCTGAAGATGATTGGTTGAACGGGCGAATTTTGCCGAATATTTGTGGGTGTCGCAATTTGATTCCGTACACCCTTTATTTAAGAAATGAAATGATTTTTGTTTCCAAAATTTCAACGTTTGTTCTCGACATAAATATTTTTAAAATAAAAGTAACGTGATTTGTATCTCTAGCACCGATGCCACTTGATTTGGAACATGGAATAAGTTTGAAGTAAAGCAAGTTTCAGGGGATAAGTCACTTGGCCACCATGAAGTAACACCTTCAAAAACACTCGTTAGCAGTTCAGAATATTCCGGCAACGTGTGCTAATTATTTTCAGGAATCGGAATATCTTGGCATAGCGACCAGATAGAATGTTTCTGTCTTCGACAATGTTGTTCAGTAGTTCCTTTGAATGGTGACTAGCAGTTCACAATCTATGAGCTACGCGGCGCTGGTGTGCAACTGAGTTTTTTGATCAATCTGTATCGTGACATTTGATTGGTGACTATAATCGAATCTTTGAATATGTTATATCTTGGGGTCCTTGCCATAGCATAAATCAGACCAAGGGCGATGTGGCCTCTGCTGGTCTCCATTGTGTATTCGGTCCATGGCTGCACCTCACCAGCCTCGCTGCCTGCAAAAGGCCCGCAGATCGTCTTCTACTTCATTGATCCACCTCGCTCGTTGCGCGCCTCTTCAACTTGTGCCCGTCGGTTTGTTTTTTAGAACCGTTTTGACTGGGCTGTCTTTCGACATTCTTACGACATGCCCAGCTCACCGTAGTCGACCGATTTTAGCAATGTGTACGATAGGTGGTGCTCTCAGCAACTGGTGCAATGCGTGGTGCTTTCGCCTCCTCCACGTTCCGTCTTCCATCTGCACTCCACCGTAGATCGTACGCATCTTCCGTTCAAAGAAATCAAGGGCGCGTTGGTCCTCCACTAGCAATGTCCATGTTTCATGACCGTAGAGAACTACCGGTCTAATCAATATCTTGTAGATGGTCAACTTTGTGCTTCGGCGAACTTTGTTCGATCTTAGCGTCCTTCGGAGTCCAAAGAAGGCACGATTGCCAGCCATAATGCGCCTTTGTATTTTTCTGCTGGTGTCGTTATCGGCGGTTACTAATGAGCCCAGATACACGAATTCGTCTACTACCTCGATTTCATCACCGTCAATCTGAACTCGTGGTAGGAGGCTAACATTGTCTTCTTGTGAGCCTCGTCCCTTTATGTATTTTGTTTTAAACGCATTAGTCAAAAGCCCAATCCCACCAGCTTTAGCCGTAAGTCTGATGTACGTTTCCGTACGTATTGTCTCAAAGTTACGTGTTATGATATCAACGTCGTTGGTCAAACCGAAAAGTTGGACAGACTTCCTGAAGATCGTGTCTCTCGTACCTGTCCCAGCTCTTCGAATCACAACCCTCCAATGGAATGTTAACTAGCAAACACGACAATCCATCACCTCGCCACAACCCTCTCCAAGATTCGAAGGGACTCAAGAGTGTCCATCGCTGCTTTGACCAACCATGTCAGTTTTTCTGGAAATCCGTATTCGTGTATGATCTGCCATAGATCGGACTCGATCGATTGTGTCGTAAGCTGGTTTGAAATCGAGGAAAGGTGATGTGTGGGCTTGTTATGTTCGTGATTTTTCTTCTGCACTTCTAGAAAATCTAGTCTCGGTCACTCACTTCAGAAAATCTAGTCTCGGTCACTCATGAATTCCGTTTGGTATGGCCCCACGATGCGTGATTTCACGATATTTGCAGATTTTCACGATATTCACAGCAATTTAGCTTATTACCCTTTCTTTAGATGGGACACACGATACCTTCCATCCAATTCTCCGGTAAGTACTCTTTCTCCCAAATCTTGGTAATTACCCAATGCAGCTACCTTTTCATTGCTCCACCGCCGTATTTTAATAGCTCGCTTGGGAGTTGTTCAGCTCCAGCAGCTTTGTTGTTTTTCAAGTGGACAATTTCCTCCTCAACTTCCCGAAGGGTTGGGCTCGGGATCCTGTCATCTTCTGCGGGTATTCCTAGATTTATTACCGTACCACCTGCGTTTACTGTAGCCTGATGATGCTGTAGTTGAAGAATCGACGACCCTTGATCCTCAGCTTGCACATTCTCGCATTGAGCGGCAACCATCCAATCGCGCGTTGACGCATTATGCTCAGCACTACAAAGTCGGTGCCCAACTCGTTCATGGAGCTCTGGTCAAAAGTAGCCGCTAGATGCCCTCTTTGTCATACCGTCTTCCTGTCCAGCAAAATTCCTGTAGTGCTACGACCTTGAAATAACGTGGTTGAAGCTCGTCGTAGATTATCGTACTGCAGCCTGGGAAGCAAAGCGATTTGCAGGTCTTTGTTCCGAGTTTCCAATCGACGTCCTTATTTCGTCGCCTAGGTCTTTACCGATTGTTCCGGTCCGTATTAACTTCTGTATTATTTGTAACTTTGGATTTTAAGAGCGCTTACCCCCTGTTTCCCTGGAGGACGCTGGCACGAGGACGATGATACTTCGAAAAGTGCAGCGTGAAAATCTGAACTTTTAACCACCAATGAAAAGGCTGAACCCACTGAATAACTATATCGAAGACAGGAACGTTCTGTATGGTCAGAGTCCCCAAAGCCCACTCGACAGATTTACTTACACACTAGCGCCACGTATTGGAACAGTTCTGAACCTCTTTTCATAAATCAAATGGCCTTGACATGCTGAAAAACTTTATCGAAGACTGAAACCATCCTTTTGGTCCGGATCTAAAGATTAAGCATTTTTGAGAAATTTACTTGCACACTAGCACCACATAGTGATAAAATCATCAACTAATCATCACCAGTGAGAAGAGTTTGATTTACTGGACCACATTGTCAAAAACAGCAGCCGTCTAGATGGGCAGAATTACGACATATACCAAGTTGGAACCAGTTATGTCAAACTTGACACACTACGTATTTTAATTACGCGGGTACGGCCCGAAATATCGCATTCCACCGCGCTATTTGAGGAATTTCATAATTGTAAGGGAAAATCTACTTGTGTTGTACAAAGTATAAAAGCGCGAAGAATAGGAAGGCCTCTCATTACTCAGTTTAACAGAACTATTGTTGAACCTAAAGACCGACGATTTTCGTTTCCATTAGCAATATTATCGGTGGCTATTCCTTTGCATTACCGATAACAATGAGGAAATACATTCACTTCCTCACGAAAAACCAATTTGCATCCGACCATTTCCGTCATTGAGCGTAATAATGCTGTTTCCTGCTCTTCTTCTCCTGCTCTGCAGTCAGCCAGAAGTTCAAGCATATCCATGCACAGGATCCTGCCACAGCAGCCAATCTCCGCTGGAGGACTGCCCAGCAGGATTCAATACCTCTGTTCGCCTGTTTGGAGTAGCTCCGGACTGCATCGGCCACAGTCCTTTCAACATTCCCGATGGTATGCCCTACTTGATCACAATGGCCGAAAACTGCTGGCAATTGGATCTGACATGCACGGAACAGTTCATCAACGTCACCGTGAGCTGCAAGTGCACGGACAGCGGCAATCGCACCTTGACGCTGTTGACCGCATCCGAGGTCCTACAGCCCGATTTTAAATGGCAACTGCACAATTTCGAACTGACGCTAACGGAAGATGCCAAGCCACGAATCATCTTGGCAGGCTGTTACGAGCTCGGAAACGGGTCCTGCCGTACGGGGCTTCTGTTGGGCGTTGATCGGTTTCACGAGGCTCCGAAATGGACCATCGATACGGCCGGGTGCAACTACGTGAATGAGATGGTGTTCCGGAGATTCGATGAGAAAATGCAGGAAAAGCTACTGTTCTTCGTTGTCGTTGGTGCCGTGGCACTCGGTTTGCTTTCGCTTATTTTTAAGTTGATGTGGTTTTCCGGTAATGAGTGAGTGTTGGGTAGAATGCAGGAACAGAAATATGGTTGAATAAGTTTTGTGTGTAGCAAGCATGCTTTTGATAAAACCAATTCAAAACATTTTACCATTTTCCACTGAAGTTACTTCTTTGTGAACTCAACAGCATCCTTACTGGTGGCTTAAATTGGTTTCCAAATCTAAAAAATCTATCTTTTAATCTCAAAACAGTCGATTGAATTATGTTTCTAAAAGTGCTGTAAACAGTCATTTCGACTCATTTGGATGGGTTTTACTATTAACTTTTTTCAGAAGCTGAACTAATGCAAACAGAGTATAATAAAATTTTAGCTCTTGGCTTATTCTACAGCTTTCGCTAATACTGGTTTCACTTCGCTGTTTTTAAAAACATTTTTTAAGAAAACAATTTTATGCGCGTAATTGGAAATCTGAGAAAATTTGAACTAACTTGACTTCAATTAGTCAGCCTAAGAAAAAAAAAATAAAGAATCCCTCAAACTAAAGGGTGTGCCGTCTAAAATCCGGACGCAAAAAAAAATCATTCTCAAAATTGGAGTTTTTATCCGAACATCACAAAACTTTCAGGGAGTAAAAAACAAACAATAAAAGTTCGTTTTAGCATCATTCTTATATTTATTTTTTCACCTTCATATCCGAATGCGTGAACCTTGACCTTAGCCCCAGCCATAAAGTCCTGCACGACATTAGAATTGACAGGTTTTTTGCATATCAACCTTTGCTTTCTTAAATTTTTTTCTACATTATTTGCCACTTTTGGTCGTTGTCCATGATAATGGCCCTGTATTTTTCTACTGGGCGCAGTTCCGGTATGCTTCATTTTTTTTTTTTTTTTTGACGGGATGGAAAATCTGCAACCAGACTCCTGAAGAACTCAGGGTGTGTGGATGAGGGCGCCAACTCCTCGATCCACTAAAAACCCACCGGTGCCTCGAGCCCCAGCCCTCCCCGGAACCACCTTTCGGTATTACTTCAGGGAGGGGGCTAGTGTGCTTTACGCACCCACTATGTCTAACTACATAGGTCTTTAGTAGTTAGCTTCGCCGACCTGACGCTGATTCGATCGAGATGCTCCTGGATCCAAGCAGGGTTCGGGACGTCTGTGGCATTCCAGATCGTCCGCGATCTCCCTACCCGACCGCTTACGGTACCTGCCGAACCTCGCGTCGTATGGTCCCTCCTCCGATCGAGAAAGTCAGGGCCATGTCACGACCACTTACGACCTCCTGCCGGCTCCTGCGCCGTATGGCGCTTCCTCCGTTGTAGTTCGTTTAGCCGTTAAGGGGAGCTTAACGTTTCCAGGGTGCACCGCGGGGAGGCGAACTACTTCCACACCCCAATGGTATGCTTCCGGTATATTTAGGGGGTCAGATCTGTCGGTCTGAAATCGACAACATTCGCCTTATATCCGGACAGAAGATCGCTGGACTGTCATGAGCCTTCCGGAGAGGGAGAAGCTTCATCTGCAGACACTCTTCCAAATACACCTGTCTATTAATGGTGCTTGCGGTAACGAAGGGTCTACTTCGCTTTCCGCAAGTACAAATCGCTTGCCAAATTGAGAACTTCTTGGCGAACATCGACATCTTCTGTGTCCGGAGGTTTCCGAGGACATCACATCTATCCTCGGAAGTCACATACAGGTTTTGAGAAATCTGGCTGAAGTCCGCCTTCCAATATCCTCTCGACATCTATTAAGCAGCAGTGTGGTTTCGTTAACTTCTGATCGTACAACTTCCGGGCACGGCTTTCTTCGACCGTTTCTCGACTGTTTCTCGTCACGGTTTGGGGACTTCTGAACCTTAAACGTACGTATTTCAGCTCGAGTTCTTGAATTCTGCACGAAAGTCTTGCTCACATGCAACTTTTAAGCCACATCTCGAACTAAGGCGTTCGGTTTCCTTTTAGAGTCCCCAATCAAGCGTTTGTGGTCGTTCTCCGTGACGTGACGACTTTTTTCGGATCTTCGCTTCCGATCAACAGTCACACGTTCTTTGAAGCGTTTTATGATTCTTTACTTACCTTACCAGCCTCGCTGTCCGCGGAGTGTTCGCAGTTCGCCTTCTACTTGATCGATCCACCTTGCTCGTTGCACGCCTCTTCTTCTTATACCTGTCGGTTCGTTTTCGAGAACCATTTTCACAGGATTGTCGTCCGACATTCTTACGACATTCCCAGCCCATCGTAGTCGACCAATTTTTGCGATGTGTACGATGGGAGGTTCTCCCAGCAACTGGTGCAATTCGTGGTTCATTCGTCTCCTCCACGTTCCGTCTTCCATCTGCACTCCACCGTAGATGGTACGCAGCACCTTCCGTTCAAAGACTCCAAGGGCGCGTTAGTCCTCCACTAGCAATGTCCATGTTTCGTGGCCGTAGAGAACTACCGGTCTAATTAATGTCTAGTAGATGGTCAACTTTGTGGTTCGGCGAACTTTGTTCGATCTTAGCGTCCTTCAGAGTCCTAAGTAGGCACAATTGCCAGCCATAATGCGCCTTTGTATTTCTCTGCTGGTGTCGTTATCGGCGGTCACCAATGAGCCCAGATACACGAATTCGTCTACCACCTCGATTTCATCACCGTCGATCTGAACTTGTGATAGGAGGCTAACATTGTCTTCTCGTGAGCCTGTTCCCTTCATGTATTTTGTTTTCAACGCATTAATCACAAGCCCAATCCTACCAGCTTCAGCCTTAAGTCTGATGAACGTTTCCGCCATTGTCTCAAAGCTACGTGCTACGATATCAACGTCTTCGTTTTATGATGCCAGAAACCGTGAAATTCGCGATTTCCAACTTTTAGTTGCGATGACACGATGCGACGGATCCTTATTCTTAAAGTGCATACACTCAGGAAAATATACGAACGATTTTCATACGATCGGAACTATGAACCGAAAAACAATGGGTCCAAGCCGCATTCCATACGAAAACGTATGCAATGGTTATTGTTGCATTGGTTGAGAAAAACATGCATCTTATAAACTTTCAATTGCCATCACTTATTAAGCGTGTTAAAAAAAATCTGGCACGTCTCTGGATCCCGAGGTTCATGGTTGGAATCCCAATGGCAACTTTTTTACCTGTCATGAAAATTACTATGAACTTCTTTCCATTAGAGAATCGTATGAAATTTGCAATTATGTCTTCTGGTTAAATTCCATTCCATATTCCTATGAATTCCTCTCGGTATTTTCGCTCAGTGTAGAATTTTATCTGGGCAAAATTCATTCAATTTTACCCAACGGTTTACCCAAGTTTGTACGAATTTTAAACCGTACACCCTGTATCCCTAGTAAGCTCGAGCAAATTCCTTTGAATTTCACTAGAAAAAACTTATTCTTTGACAGATAGACCTATTCCTTCTGCGACTTATAGACTTCTTCAGTTTAAAGTGTCGAGTCTGTAGTAAATAGGAACTAAGCAATGTTTTACTTACGAATTCTGCTGCAGGTTCTTAGGTTCAACAGGCTTCAACATTCGCACTCGTAGAATTGAATGTAAATAAAGCTCGATTCAAATTTAATCTGGACGCACGGCTTAACACACAACCGCGTCCTTGGTGGTTGGAACAGAAAAAGGTTTGACAGGCATTTGTTGATGTTTCATTGACGGAGAAATTGTTGAAAGGTTTTTCTCGATTGATCGACGGATCATGGAACTTGAGAAAAGAAAATTAAGTGTGCACAAAAATCTAGAGAATCCTTCGTGAACTGCCTTTCAAAAAAGCAAGAGTGTTGAAATTCCCAAAGTCAACATTACAAGGATACTCTGAGTGTGGATAGAGCACGGTGCATCCATCATAAAAGGAGCACTTGGGACAAAAAGCTGAGGAGAAAGGTGTTGAAGTACGCAAAAAGTAAACCAAGTGTCTCCATACGAGATTTGGCAAAGAAATATGAATCCAACTTTTCCACCGTGCGTAACATCCTTTCAAAAGGAGAATATAAGTCTTTTTTGTGCCAGTAAACATCCAAATTGCTCCCTGAAACAAAATTAAGTGGCCAAAAAGCGATCACGATTACTATACGGACGAGTTTTGGCGCAATTTGATGGCTGTATTTTAATGGAAGACGAAACATATGTCAAAATGGATTGTAAAGAAATCCCCGGACTAAAATTTTACCTGCCAACTGGTCGTCGGGATGTCCCTTCCAGGTATGAATTTGTTTTTGCTGATAAATTTGCTCGCAAATTAATGATTTGGCAAGTAATCTGCAGTTGTGGCCTTAAAACCAAGGTTTTCATCAGCTGTCACTACTCTAAGAAGGTACTAGAATGGTTTGCTGCAAACAATGGTAATTTCGTCACCAAAGAGATTAATCCTCCGAATTGCCCTGAGTTCAGACCGATCGAAAAATAATGAGCAATTGTCAAGCGAAAACTTTGGGGATGCGGTAAAGAAGTGACAAATGCACAACAAATGCGTTTATAAGTGGAATAAGTTCGCAGGTACCTTATCACCAGCGACTGTGACATCGTTCAGAAGTAAAGTGCGACAGTTCGTTCTAAACGGTAAAATGTAATAATTTGTTATATACAATTTTGTTTGACGTTTTGATCAACCGTGTATGTTATTTAATTCTTAAATTGTAAACACTGGAATGCGTCCAATTTTTTTTGAATCGCGCTTTAATTGCGAAGACCGATGATGACAGAAGTGAATGACGTTTAATAAATAAGCGTACACTGAACCGAAAACATGATGTATGAATCTAAATTAAGTCGGTATAGTTGAATCTGAAATATTTTGGTTCGATTATAGGAATTCAGAAAACAGAGTCGTATTGAGGCTGGTAAATGAACTTGAGCGAAACGCAACTAAGTTGCGCCGGAAATCAAAAAGAGTAGAAGATGGTGGAAAAAAGGACAGCTACAAAATTGCGTCATTCAGTGTTCATATTTCGAAGCCAAAAGTCACGTCTCAAGGTGTTACAGTAGGCATTTCAAAGTTATGAAATAGAATGGCCTATTGATCATGTGCGAAAATCATTCAGGAGTGATAGAGTAGTTTTATTTAAATTTGTTTTGTAAAATTTGGTGCTAACTGTCGTATTCCCGAACGAGACCGGGGGGTCAGTTTATAAAAAGTCACATTTTGCGTGACATAATTAATGAACGTTCCCAAATTATTTCCCGTGTAGATTGCATGTTTCAACTCACTAAGAAAATTAAGATTCAGAGAGGATCTATATTATTTCAAGGGGGGGGCCTTGTTACGTTTTTTGTATGGACCTTAATACTTTTTTGGATGGATTGTCAAGTTTCACTTCACTTTTTGACATAATTAATGGACGTTCCCTAAGTCGTTTAGAAAATTTAGCCTTGATAAGGCCTAATCTGGGTTGATGGAAATTCTCCTTGGTATATGTATGTAAACCAAACCGGTATCCATCGGACCGCAGGAGCTGCCAATTGTTCTTCTACTGGCAGTGATTCAAGTCTGGATCTGGAAGTATAATTTTGAAGCATTTGATTACTTACATACAAGAAATATCATTTGTCTAACTACTTGCGTTGTTCCGAGAGTGTCATGTTTCAGTTGTTGTTTCAATTTTGATAAACACAAGCTGCACTTTCCACCAATGAGGTACCGGATACGCGTGGTTTTTGAACTTTTTTTCACCCATTAATGTGTAAAAATATAACCATTTTTTTATTGTATGGCGTTTCCTCTAATGGGTATTTTTTAACCCACTGCATAATTGAGAAATTCCCCCATTTTATGACAAATAGGAATACCATTTGGAAATGGGTGTTTTCCCAAAAGACCGTGTACACTATCAAAAAATGGGTACATGTTTACGCATTAATAGGTACTAGCTGGTGGACAGTGCAGAGACACTTACACCACTCTAAGACCGGATGGTCTCTTATGAATAATATTTAATGCTTGGCCGGTCACAAGGGATTAAATTCGAAATATAATGTTTCACAATTTTGACATTCCGCGTCGTATCTGGCAAATCTACTTTATCGACTCTAAAGGTTAATATGTTGGTGTGAAGAGACCAGGTGAAATCCGCATTGAAATAATATAGATCCTCTCTGAATCTGAATTTTCTTTGTGATTTGAAATAAAGGGTGTCCACGATGAAATTGCCACACACAAAATTGATTCGCAAAATTCGAGTTTTCATCCGATTGCCATCAAATTTTCAGGGATTGAGAAATAACTATTAAACTTCATTTTACCATTTTACTCGTATTTTATTTACAGTCCATACGCAAATGCCCGCACCTGGGCCTTAACCCCGGCCATAAGATTCTGCACAACCTGTGAATCAACCGTTTTTTGCATGTAAACCCATACTTTCTTCAGTCCTCGACTGTCTTCACTACTTTAGGTCGTTTAAGAAGGTGCTGCTTCATAATCGCCCAGTACTTCTCGATGGGACCGGAGCTCCGGAGTGTTGGGAGGGTTGAACATTTTCGGCACGAAATTGACCTTATTGTCCGCATACCACTTCAGCACATCCTTGGAGTAGTGGCATTAGGCCAAATCCGGCCAGAAGATTGTTGGGACGTTGTGGGCCTTCAGGAGAGGAAGCAGCCGCTTCTGGAGGCACTCTTTTATGTACACCTGTCCGTTCATCGTGTCCTGGGTCACGAAAGGTGCACTCCGCTTCCCGCACGTGCAGATGGCTTGCCAAACCAGGAATTTCTTCGCAAATTTGGACATCTTCTGAGTGCGGACATGCTCCGGAACGCTGAACTTATCCTTGGCCTTGAAAAACAGGTTGCCGGGGATCTGTTTGAAGTCGGCCTTCACATATGTTTCGTCGTCCATGATGCAGCATTCAACTTTCGTCAGCATGTTGAGGTACAACTTCCTGGCACGGGTTTTGGCGGACTTGTTCTGCTTCTCGTCACGATTAGGGCCCTTTTGTACCTTTCACGTTCGAAGCCTAGCCTTAGTTTTGGCCTTCTGGACAAAACTTCGGCTTCGGTGCAGCTTCTTAGCCACATCCCGAACGGAGGCGTTCGGATTTCGGTTGAAGGCCCCAACTACGCTGTTGTGATTTTTGGTGTTGTACGGAATACTTTTTCCTTCACTTCTGGGCTTCCGATCGGTGGTCAACCGTTCCTCGAACCGCTTAATCACTCGCGACACCGTGGAATTCGCGATTCCCAACGTTTTAGCGATGGAACGATGCGAGAGATCCTTGTTCTCGTGATGAATGCGCAAGATTTTATCACGCACGAGCTGTTCTTTCGACTCCATTTCCGCGAGTTTTGATCACAGGACTTTAAAACTTGCAGGATGTAAATAATGCACTATGAACTAAATCCACCCAAATTTTCATTAAATTCTACCCAACGGTTGAAAAGTTAGAGCAATTTCATAGTGTGGCAATTTCATCGTGGACACCCTTTATTCAATCTACACGGGAGATAATTTGTTCTTCATAATTAGAAAAACAGTTCATGATTTCATGAATATGTTGTGTTTTTGTGTAATATTTGAACAATATTCATGATATCATGAACTATTTATCCACCGGACTGAAAACATGATTTGATCGGATTCAAACCATGAGCTGAATTCCTGATACTGAAAACTTTATTCACGAATCTGGCAAATCTACTTTATCGACGCTGAATGTAAACAAAAAAAAATCCAGTGATAAAACCTGGTGGATACACTTACTACACTATTGTAATTCTTGAATAAACTCTTGACTAATGAAGCTGATTAAACAACTTAAGATTAGAGGCAGAACTTTTCCAAAGTTTTCACAACTTTTCCAAAGTTCATGACTCGCGTCTGTTATTTCATTCGTGAAACCATGAATAAGAGGTATGAATTCGATAATAGTTAGTTTCATGATTTTTTATTCATAAAAACAGAAACGGATTTGTTTCCGTGTAGTAAACATGGAAAACTAGGAAAACTATAACCAACATTTCAATTATTCACTTCTTGAAATATTAAAATTAAAGTGAGCAAATTCCCATGAATTCCTGTAAATAAAAAGAAAAAGCTTATCTTTTGACAGATAGGCCTATTTCGTCTGAGACTTACAACCTTCTTAAGTGTTGAGTGGTCGTCACTTGTAAAATTGATTTTTTTTAATCATAAGAACTAGCAGTGGTAAGAAATATTGCCAACAAAAACAGACTTAAGTAGTGTAGGCAATGTATGACATGTCTCAAAACTTCACATGATTTATAAAGCAATCATTAACGTTTTGTGACGCTCCATTTATGGGCATGGCATTGAACGTAAATTTACAATACTTTTTCGAGCTGTTTTCAAAACGAGAAATGTTCAAAATTTCAAATACTCTTAATTTGAGTCGACCAATTTTTGACCGTTCCACCCTTTTTTCTTTTTTCTTTTTTTGACCATAATAAGATCAATACACTCAATTAAAGACGGAACTGGAAAACCCGGAAATAATACGCAGAAGGTATTTTGATCGTAGCACAATAGACTTGCAGTGTGCCACGCTTTTGTGATTTAAAAAGACATCCATTACGATAATTGCACCGATTACAGCCCGGAAGCCCAGTGACATCAACCCGAAACACCTGTCCATGCACTGTCCCAATAAACGTCATTCGGTGGAACAATGTTGCTGCAAGCGCTTCTCCTCCTCTTCCATCCAATGGAAACGGCGATGTACCTATACAAGGGACAATGTCCCAGGACTCAATGGCCCATGGATAACTGCCCGGCCGGATTCAACCTGTCCGTTCAGTTGACCTCAATCGGTTTGGATTACGCTGGCCGTAGTCCGTTCAATGTACCTCGTGACTTTCCGGTCAGTTATTCAAATATGGAAAACTGTTGGCAGTTGAATCTGGAATGCAACGAACGCTTCATCCGTGTCACAGTAATCTGCATCTGTTCGGATCTTGGATCCGGTTTACTTCCGTTGCGAAATGCTTCGAATGAGACTTGGCCTTCGACAAGCACGGTAAAATGGCAGTTGTGCCATATTGACACCATACTCAAGGAAACTCCAGACAATGGCACTGCGATTGAACTTCGCGGATGTTATGACCACGGGAACGGGTCCTACAGCCTGGGCAGTATGTACGGTACGGATAGAATGGCCGAAGTTCCGGAAAGTAAACATCTGACGCAGAAGGGCGATGGTGGCAACTGCAACTACATCAATGAGATGGTGTTCCCCAGAGAACCGGCCAGGAGTAGGGTCGTGCTGATCGCTGTTTTCATTGCACTAATGGTCGGATTGTTGCTGGTAGCTGTGAGGGCGTCGTGAACTTCCGGATGTCAACAAAGGCTCATCTCTAAAGGTAGAGATATTGCAGCATGATTCGCGTTTTAAACGTTAATAAAGAAGTACGATAGGCGATGATTTGAAGTCCGTAAAAAGTTGTGTACCTACCTTATTCGAAAAGTAGACGTTTCGACTCGATATCAAAACTCTACTCACGATGTGACGAATCAACCATCTCTAGGCCCATATTAAATCCACGGATCCAAAAGAGGTGCGTTCGGAATCCAGAAACCACCCAGAAGTACGTTGAAACTATAGTCACTAGATTCATAGTCTGGCGGATACAACAACGGGAGCCAATTTGCACTGTCAGTTGGCGGAGCCAATCGAGCATATCTCGAGTAATTCATGTAAAGCACCTAAAAGCCATTTGTAAACAACGTTGATTTCTCACAAATTACGAGAATCTCACTATATCCTGCTACTCCATATGGTAGAACTAACATTCTTCTACCAAATGCTGCTTTCATTTCACGAGAGTGATTTATGATTCAGGAGAAATCGATATTTAAAGTCATTGTTTACAAATGGTGAATCTAGTGACTATAGTTGAAACTGGCTTATCCATTCGAATCCCCTTTGTTTACTTTCGGCGTTCTGTCACTGATTCCATTTAAAGCTTACTTCGATCAGCTTGCTTTTCCAAAGTTGTGATTTGCTTTTGCTGCGGATTTTGTTAACCTCACTTTTTTGACCGTTCAGGGAGCTTGTTAGGTGTTATCTTTCAAACTGAACCATCGACGGATTGCGGTTATTTCACTTCAGTCGCATGAAATTAAGGCTGTGGTTGAATTCGCGCATTGAGTTTTACACCAACCTAACATAACCTCGCAAAATGAATCGGATAAATTTCTTTTGACAGGTGTCCGTGGTTTGTTCATTTGAGGGAATTTCATCTGTTTGAATTCGAAAACAAACAAACCACGAATACCTGTCAAAACTGAATTCCATTCATCAGGATGAACCACACTTTCACCAGTGACGTCATCTTGCAATATTCTATTAATTTCAATGTTTACTCGTATATTGGAAATATTGGTAAACAAACCTTGCAGTCTGACGCTTCATACCTCCAATGGTATAGAACACAGGCCTGGCAGTTTGAAACTAATCATCTCCTTTACTCGTTTGGTTTGAAATGGATCTGCGAGTTTGACATCATAGGCACTGCTTCATAGGTGTAAAGGAGACAACTTCAGTATGTCAGACCTGTTTTTAGTTGATGTGGATCGTACTAGCATGCGTTTAGAGATGGCTAAAATTCTCATATGCACTATTGAGACCACCTGAGATATAAAATTTACCTTGAGTATGGAATCAATATGACAGGTAGTAGGAAGGTCACTCATAAAAAAGGTCCAGAGAAATAGCAGGAGGTTACGGCAAATGAAATACATATCAAGGTATGGTAGAGTAAGACAACCCTGCAAATTCAGTCTCCTCGGCACTCTGAAAACCCTGTTGAAACGCTGAAGCATTCTCAGCGGCAGCCCATAACCTCAAAATTTAGAATTGAAATAACTCAGAATTTGTACTAGATATTGAATATTTCATCACATCAGTTTGTATGCTTACTTGCAGTGAACAATCTAATGGAGTTCGATTCGATGTTAATTCACTTACAATCGAAATATATAAACTTGTAATAGGGAGGTAAGTTTGCGAGAGAAAGAGAGAGAGAGAAATGAAAGATAGGAAAAAATACATGAAGCAGCAATTCACCTTTAGGATTGAATGTCTTTGTATTCTCTTCAATATTGCACAGAAGATTAACGGTCCACTAGCGTTCATTGTTGGTTCGCGAATGCGAGCAGGTTAGACTTGGCTCCACCAGTCCCGTACAGTAGGATCAGTCTCTAAAGTCTCCATGTTTTGGCCCACCAACGGTGTTTCAGTTTCAGTTTCAGGAACGTTTCCATTTCGGCGTCAATCGCCGGAACTCCTCGTAGTAACAAGGGTTCTCCTACTCCAACAATATGATCCACGTGATCTCCCACAGCCTTCGATCGTCTAGTCGCAAATGGTACCGCAGCTTGCCTACTTTTCATGCGATTCTCCCGAACTCCTATTTATTCGATGTAAAGGAGTCTCGCACTCGAACGTGGCCTCCATCGTTGAATATTCACACGGTAAGAAGTTCTTTGGTCGTGGTAAGTCCCTACTGGAACGTATCTACCGTCCGAACATTGTCATGAAGAGTCTTCCGATAACTAGTTCTATGTTCAGCTTCGACTTCGGACACTTCAACGATCTGAGTTTCTGCTTGAAGGTCTGCAAGTACAGCTCCACTTGTCCATTACTAGCGGGTTGATGCTGGGCTCCCATCTTATAAACTATTCCAGGCTGCTTCAAGAAGCATTGGAATGACTCCGTAGTGAACTGGACACCGTGATCGCTTACGAATACTGAGCGAATTCCGAACGTTCTGAAAAATTCCCGGCACATCGCTTCGCTAGTAGCACACACAAATTAGTCAAAGTAACTGCAATTTGACTCAATGAAGTCAAAATCAAGTTGCTGCAACCAATTATGGCAGAGATGTGTAGCTTGAGTTCCGAAGTTTCAGCTGCGATCGTGTAATACGGGTGAGTAGTGCATCAAACAGTTGTCGGTCTACAACCTCTTCTTAACTTCCTGGAACGACTGCTTATATTGTCGTGTCCATTTAAATTCCACATTGACCTTCAACAGGCTGTTCAAGGGGTACAGCAGGGTACTTAAGCTCATGAAGAATCTGCTGGTCTCCACGTCTCTTGAGTCTCGTACCCGCTGTGCTCGATATTGTCAGCAAAGAAGTCACACTTTCTCTTGTTGACTCGTATGTCATGGTAGCTCAGCCTACGTAGAACCTCTTACAAATGACGCAGGAGGACCTCTCGTAATCTTGATGTCGTCCAGAAATACGAAAACACTCGGAATGTCTTGCAGAATGATGTCGATTCAACGCTGCCATATCGCTGTAACCGATGCCACGACATACATCAGACGATTCGGGCGTACTAAGAGTCAGTACTTCTCGATCTTCTGGAGGTACATCTAGCAGTCGATTTTCGATATTTTGTCGCCTCCGGTAAGTGACGCAAAAAGTTCCTCCAGGGTAGGCAACTAGTGCCGATCAATCATCAGCAACGGATTGGCGGTTTGATTATAATCTCCACAGATTTGCACGATTCTTAAACTACGTGAACACTCCTTGAGCAACCAAGTTGTCCAGCTCCTCTTCCACGACCTTCTTCAAACGGAATCTTCCTGGCCCTCAAGAAAACTAGCTTCACATTCGGTTTCCGTCGTAGATTGGTCTTCATCGTCGAAATTCTTCCAATTGAATCTTCGAAGACATCGGCGTACTTGGAGAATACCTGCAACACCGCGATCATACTTGCAGGAAAAATCGCGTTCACGGTATTAGATTATAGTCGCCTACTCGACGGCCAACGACTTCAGCAACTCCCGGCCAAGCTATGGATGCTTTGTGAATCCCACGTCGTACAACGGCAGAACTTTCCTGGTACCCTGGTATTCCACTTCCGCATCGAAGAACCCCCGTACATCGATGTTGGTGTTGCAGTAGCTGACCAACTTCAACGTAAAGCCTCGCAATGGAATGTTCTAGAAGTACTTCTCATAGCAGAGCACGATCTTGCCGATTTACCGATTTCTGCTCCATTCTAGATACCAAAACTGTTGCAACTCCCACTTAGGGATCCCCCACTCGGGATCAGACGCGTAATTATAAGTACGGAAAGCAAGGTCACTCATACATAAGGTATGGTATGCAGCGGAGGTATGAGGAGGTATGGCAAATGAAATTCGTCTCAAGGTATGGTAAAGTACAGGGGGGCAATCATTAATGGATTTCAGTATCAATGTGATGAATATATGGTTAGGATGACTGTATCAATGTGTTCTTTTTAACATTCAACACTTTCATATGTGCGCATCGTCACGTCATTATAGGATACGATGCGAGTTGATTTGTTCTGTCATGCCTGTCGTGCTTTGGCATTGATCGATTTGTTTTGGTGGGAAATATTTCGAGAAAGATTTTTCATTACGGCCTAACTGACAAATGTAAACAATGACTTCTTCCGTAAACTTCTCGTAATGCAAAATCTACCCATGTAAGCATCCAATTCTAGGACTCTTGTTCTTAATGAGGCAAGTTGCCAAGATCAAAAAATTCAAGGAAGAAACAACTTATTACGTTTGTCAGTTAGGTTCTAATGAAAAATCTTTGTCGATTTTAGTAGTCAGATGTCCGAAATTGTCAGATGTCCGAAATTGTCAGATGTCCGAAATTATCAAAATCATGTTAACTATGGTGGTAACCACATATGACAGTGTCGCAGAGCTCCTGGTAAAATATAACACTCATACTTACACCAAATGGACACTATCTTTCCACAGTAGTGACTCTTGAATATTGTCTCCTCACTCAGTTCGTAATACACGATGCCTCAATACTACCCTAATCTGGGTAGGTTTCGCCAAGTTATTATCCAACAATTCATATATGTTGCCTTGCGGACTTGCAGTCGAGTGGTCCTAAAAGCTAAAATAATCTAACACAACGTTTGAAAAATGTTCTAGAAATTTCCTGAATAAGATTAAAGATCACTCAATTTTGTTAATGACTAAGACAATCTCAGTATATCTCCCCGTCAATCGCAAGCTCCGAAGGAAAGAACAGTGGCTTCCCTTCTTGCTGATCGTCAGCCACAGGAGGACCTTCTTCTGGAACTTGATGTGGGAAATATGTCACTTCCTTTTTTACTAATCCGGTGGACACAAAGTACCTCACGGTGCCCAAGTTCCTCGTTTCGGGGTGGAGCTGGCAGTACGAAAAAAGAGCCTAGTTGCTTAACTGCTTTCTTTCACCATGGCCGCTGCAAATCAATTTAAAACGCTGTCAACTTTTTTCCGACCACAACAGGGTTGCTACGATTGGCGATGCATATGTGGATTCACCACCAAGTGGCAGGGTAATCACATGACAAATCACTAAAATCAGTCCATTTTTTTAAATTAACACGTTAATGAACTTAATTTCTGAAATGACTCATGTTTGTTCTTGCAATTGAACGACATTCTGGAAGAAGTTCAGAATTGCGCGGACGATCATTCTTGAAACGTATGTTGAACAAACGGAATGCATTGAGCTCAATTATACATATATTTGAGTACAATTCCATAATGTGTGTAATATTCGTAGCCGTCAATTCCAATAGAACGAAATGATTTCCATCGAATGTTAGATCGAACTGCTGACGAAAAAGCATCCAAAATGAATTTATTAACGCAGTTCAACGTGCGAAAAATCGTTCAAACAAGCCGGGGGTTCACATTGTAATAAGCCGACAATTTGACAGCAATTGCCAGCCTTTCCCGCTGATGGCTTGATACCAAACGTGCCGATGATCGTTTTTCAGATCTCACCGACAGCATTTCGTTCGAAGATCATACGCAAATGGAACAACCGATCGATAGATCACCGACCATCGAACAAACCATCGAAGCCCGCCAGTGGAGATAATGATCAGTCTCGATGTGGTGTGAAGTGAACAACATGCTGGGTATCGGGCTGCCAATTAAGATCGCTTCGTGATCGTCTCCAGTCATCATCACATCCGCAACGCCACTTCGTACATTGTAGATAAGAAGCGCGGCCGCAACAAGTAGCTCAGTCAAAATTGCCAGCTGCCTCATTCCTAGAACGAATCCAGCTGGTTCGAGTCGGAGAAAGTTAATTTACTATCGGAGCAATCACTCTAGCTCATGAGCTACGAGTGCAATGCTCGGAAATGTGTAAACATTATGTAGACGGTGGCCAATGGAACCCTTGATTAGGCTGATGATTATCAGTAACAGTAACAATTACGATTCCACCCGGAGCGGTGCAGTGCTGATTAGGGCGAAGCATTGTGGTGGAAGCCTTTTGCCGCATCTAAGGTTTCCTGAGGGATTGAATTCAGGTCGTTGTCATTCACTGACCTGCTTGTCAACTTAGCTAATAGGTCACTAATGTTTGGATTGTGAGTGCGTTCCAAACAAAAACTAAATGTTCAGAGATATCTTTTTTCGTTGCAAAATAAAAAGGAGGTACAAGCAGAATTATTTCTAGAGTATGGGATTGTAAAGGGTGTTTCGATTAAAATTTGGCCAAACAGTAATGTGTGTGAGTCGATTGAAGTTTTTATTAATAAGTCAAATTCTTTTTCTTTTTCAACTTCAGTTAATACAGAATGCATGAAAAATATTCTGCTAAGCTTCCTTTTTACCGAATGCGAATTGCCGGGTCTTTAAGATTGTGTACAGTCTCCTTGTCCACTTTATTCGCCGCAGAACGCCAGTTTGCCTTGAACTATTTCTCGTTCACAACAGCTTTTTGAGTCTTTTTAAGGTTGCGCTTGACGATTGCCCAATATTGTTCGATTGGGCGGGGCTCTGGCGTGCTGGGAAGATTCGTGTCCTTGGGCCCACCCCCACAATGCCGGTATATTGAAAGTTGTTTTTCTAATACACAAATCGTATGACATGCAAAAAGAGAGGTTATGCGTGCATAACTTGAGGATGTATACGTGCAAATTACTACTTCGTTCTGGGCGAACTAATTTGACGCGATTTCCGATTCGATTTGAGAAATATTTCAAAGTTTTTGATACAATACGATTGTATGTATTTCGAAAATTTGCATTCACTACTATGTAGCTTAAAAATAATACTCAGGCCTTATTTTTAATTAAAAATTCTGACTAGAAATGTAGGAAATAACTACATCGTCTATACATTGCAAGACAACTTCTAGTTCGATTCAATCAGATATTCGTTGATCAAGTTATATATTCCTGTTTGATTATCTTCTAAGATAACAGTTAAGTGGGAACACATGACTACAGGGTGAGGATAAATTATTTCTTATTGATGGTTTAATCATAACTTTATTGCATTTCTATAAAATAACAACATAGAGGATGGAACGGTCAAAATTTGGTCAAATTTGATTATTTTATGCACACTGATATTTGAGATTTTGATGCACACTGATTAATTTATTATATAAATGATCAAACTTCATTTCTTTTTGAAGTTAGGTTGATAAGACTTTCGATTTTCCAAATGCGAACATTCGGGCTACGTTTCACACCTTACATCAAGTTTAGCACCGCTCTTATATCCATTATGAGCTGAACGCCAATTTGCCATGAACTGTTTTTCACTTCAAACAATTTTTTTTTGAGTTCTCTTGAATTTTCTTTTTACGATTGCCCAATATTTTTCAATTGAGCGCAGTTTCGGCGAGTTTGAAGGATTTTTCTACTTGGGTACGATTTGTACACTACTGGCGGAATACCATTCCTGCGCCATTTTTGCGTAGTGGCAAGTAGCGAGGTCTGGCTAAAACAACACTGAGCAACTACTAATGTTTCTTCAAGAAAGTCGACACGCGTTTTTGCAAGCATTCGTTAACATAAATATATTGGTTGAAAGTACCAGACGTCACAAAACTTTCGCTTTTCAGACCACAGGTGCCAGTCACCTGCTAAATCAAGTATTTTTTCGATAATTTTGAGATTTTTTTTCTGCTTAAACTTATCTTGAACCTTTCCTTTTCCGGTAACCGCAGAGATCTCTGGACCTGGAAGTTGCTTGAAATCAGCCTTGTCGCATGTTTCATCGTCCATTTCGACGCAATCTGAACTTGGTCAACAAACTCTTGTACAACTAACGCGCTCTTCCTTTGGCTGTTGTGTTTTGCTTATCATCTCGATTTGGTGTCACTGTAACCTTATATGTTGACAGGCCGGCTCGTTTTTTGCTCTTCGCACCGTTGTGTGGGACTTTCCCAATTCTTTTCCGATATCTCTGATGGAAAGTCGCAGTGGCTTCCTGGTTTCGGTTTCCTCCTGATCCCGACTTCCTGGCTATCGTCAGACGTTATCCAAACAATTTTATAACATTCGTCACGGTTGAATTGGCAATTTTAAGTAATTTTGTCGGCGTAGGAATTATTTGAATTTTGGATATGCGTGTGTAAAATTATCAACGCTGCTCTTCTTGCTTCGACGCCGTTTTGACAAGTGAATAGAAAATGGCAAGAACAAAATAGAGTCAACATTTCGCACACATACACCTAAAAAATGATGGGTGTTCAAGTTTTTTTAAAATGCACGATTAAAAAAACTACGTCATATTTGAGTCGAATGTAGTAGGTAATATTTACATCAATGACTCAAAATGCCTTCCTTTAAATGGTGTAGGGAAATGGTCGACGTCAGCTCTTGAACAGATGTAGCATCCAAGGCTTTTCTGAAACTAACATCAAGAAGATTTAGCGATGTGTGTGGCTTAATACAGGCTCTGCACTCTAGAATGGACCAGATGGAGTAGTCCATGGGATCAGAAGGGTTTGAAGGTAATTCATCTTTGCTTAAATATCTCATGAAAGGTTTGCTACACTGCCCATAATTCAAAAAATGGCTAATGTGCATTCAATACGAATTCGAGAAAAATGCAAGCAAAGTGTTTTTGTTATTAGAACAAGTTCTATTAGATTTTAATAACTTTTAAACTACTCATTATAGTTGTTGTCGATTCCAAAATCATGCCGTTGAATTGAAACGAGAAAGAAGTAGCCAATTTTCTCAAATTATGATTTATAATCGTAGTAGCCAATTTTCCATTTACTAAGCAAGAGAAATTTGACAATCCGAAATTTGTTTTGTCTAACGTGCATACGTTGTCTTTTATCGCGTTGTGAGTTTGTGACACAAATGGCTTTAAATTATCTACAACAATTCGGTAGCACCAGCGAATGCAAAACAATGGGCAGTAATTAGCCAGAGGATACAATGGGCAGTAATTAGCTATGCTGTTGCCGAGAAATATCTGAATCAATACTATCTTGTACAATAAAAAACATTGGTTAAAAGTTCCAGTACGCTAAGCTATTCATAAATAATATAAAACAATGTATGGAAATCAGAATCTTTGGATTAACAACCTGGTGCTTGTATCCACTTGACCATCACTATGGATAGCCATAAAAATCTCTAATAAAATCACATTGGATGCTGCACTCGGTATCATCATGCACATTAGACAATTTATCATTTATATTACACATTAGCCATTTAATTTTTCAAACCGTTTACCCCTATAAATCATTATTTTGAAAATTTTATACAGTGGATACTTTAATAAGGGTGTCAACAATCATGCAACACTTTTTTCCTATTTTGACTAAAATGGCATATTAGCCATTTCTTGAATTATTTGAAATTTCGCGACAAGATTTCGATAACTCGAAACCCATTAAATTTAGACATATGATTTCTTCGAATGATTTAATTCGAAAAATAAGATCTATCTTTCGTTTAGGGTGGTGACTAGGGTGGACCTTGTATGTGTAATTAGTGGCTAGGTCAGGGTTTGCATTTGGTGCATTACTTGCTTCGGAGGACCCACGTGTACCCAACCAACAATGAGAATAATAAGCGGACCGGACAAAAGTAACCCAGACGGTTTTTCAAGAATAAAGGCACAAATACACAAATAAGGCTTGATCATATATTTGCTTAAAGGGATATATCGTTTTTTTTTTCGTGGGGTGGGTGTCATTGCGGATGTTCAGGAACTGTTGATACTCAGCGCATGCATGTTGAAGAGAGAGAAGAAGGTTACCTTCTGGGTCTATCTGGTACAATCGATCTTCCGAACTGATCAGCTTGCCAGGTTCTTCCTGTCTTCCAGCACGTAAAAGATTGCCGTAGAATCGTTCAACCGGTCATCTGACACCATAGTCCACCCGAAGTTCCACGTGCTCGTAGACGGGGCCGTAGCCAATTGTATATTGCTTCCTATTAAAGGGGGAGGAGGGTGAAGAGACCACCAGACCTTACAGGAACCGCCAAAACGATGGCTGCACTTCACGGTTTCCCACTGGAGCGCTTCTTTTCTTCGCTCAACTTCTTTTACCTCTGTACTTCTTCAAGATTTATCCACTATCGCGATCCGAAACCTTCTCCCCGATTCACCTTTTTTCCTTTTTACTTGAAAACTAACTGCTCCACATCTCGCCTCTCCTTCTTTCATACCTTTCTCTCCCACTTTCTTCCTTTTTCTCTCTCCTGCTCACCTTTTCCGGGAATGACAAATGCCAACTTTGACCACCCACTTGTGTCAATAGTGTTAAACATCTACCGAGATGCGAACCGTCGCACAGTGGCACAATTTTGAAAAAAGACGGTCAAAAACATTTTCACCCTTTTGTCATCATTTTATCGACTAGGTGTCTTAAGAAAAGTTGCTCAAAATTTTATTCCGAAACTTTTGAAAAAACACGCCCAAAACTTCATAAGGGCTTAACTGCACTTTGAAATTCTAACTTTTTACAGGTACAAGATAACGGGTTGTTGTCGTCGATAAAGTTGTAGAACAGGTAATTTGATGAAAAGTTGCAAGACGTTAAGTTTCTAAGGCCTATTGTTAAAGAGATATAAATGGTTTTCTTTCAGCACTACCTTGAAACTGGTTTCTTGAAATAATTAGTACTTTATTCAAATTTGACGATTTCAATATGTTCTAAGAAATTGTAGGAATTATTTTAAAAAAAAATAGCTGAACAAACTAATGCTCTCTGATGACCACATTTTGATATATGGTGGTTGAAGTGTCTGTGTGACGTCAAAATCAACCACCTCAACAAGGGTGGGCGGGTCCTAGCGGGGTCTAAAACAGATTGTATTTGAAAGATTATCTTATGAACAAGTATTCCTGAAATTTTTAGCGTTGGGGTACCTGGTAAAACTAAAAATATATATCCGGGTCCTGGTGGGGTCTCAAATATTAACTGTAGAGTATCTTATGAACTAGTTATCCTGAAATTTTCAGCGTTGGATACCAAAGGGTACCTAGTAAATCCTAATTTTGAAATGGTATGAACAGTAACAGTATGTACGTATATCTGCATTCCACGTGAAAATCACATATATGTTACGTGATTTTTTACGTACAATTCACTGACACCGACAAGGAACCGATTAGCGTTTTCTAAGGGGAGCGGTCAATCAATCAGTGGGGGAAAGTAGGTCCTAAGTAACATTGGGAGACTCTCTTCGTTGACTTTCTCTTGCGATTGACTGATGTTTTTGACGTATTGGACCCTTAATTACACTTTATATGTGTTAAAAATACTTGAACATGTTTTTACATGTTTTGTCGCCTCGAAAAAAGCCCCCATGCAAAATTTGAGCTCAATCGGACTTCGTTAAGTGGACTCCCAAAGCGGTCAAAGTATGACTTGACCGATTTGGGAGTGAACCCAAAAAGTCTTCCAAAAGTGGGACGGGGGTAAGAGCTATTCATAAACCACGTAGACTTTTTCTGGGGGGAGGGGGGTTTGACCAAAGTCTACGCTCCATACAAAATTTCAAAAAAAATTATGGAGAAAAGTCTACGAGGGGGAGGAGGGGTCTGAGATGCATGAAACGGCGAGATCTGGTGTTATCTCGGCTAAATCTGGAATGAAAGTCGACTTTTTGGGATTTTGCCGATTTTTGAGTTGGGGAGTGAATTAAGTATGACTTGGGAGATTTGAATCACCGGTGACACTTCTAGCATACTATATGAGATATTTCATTATGTTGGTTCACTTATTTTCCTTTTAGTTGCAGAAATTTAAAAAATATATCAAAAAAGTTGAATTTCAATGGAATATTCAAGGAAATTATAATTGACACATCTATATATATAAAAATAAATTTCTGTCTGACTGTCTGTCTGTTTGTCTGTCTGAATCTTATCGACTCGAAAACTACTGAACCGATCGGCGTGAAATTTTCCATGGAGGAGTTTTTGGGACCAGAGAAGGTTCATAAGATAGTAAGAGACCCCTCTCTTCTCTGAAAGGGGGGTTTCCCTAGAAATGAAACAAAACTCGACAACTAATCAAGCAAAGGAAATCAAATTTCGCATTTAAAAGTTTTTGGAAGCAAAATATATTTCTATAGTAGTTTGATATCTCTTCTCTCTCTCTCTCTCTGGAAGGGGAGGCTCTCATACAAATTAAACAGAAGTTCCTGCATAACTCAAGAACTAATCACGCAAATGAAACCAAATTTGCCATGTGAAGTTTTCTGGAGCCAAGAAATGTTCCCCTATCTCTAAAAAGGGGGGCTCCCATACAAATGAAACACAAGTTTCTGCATAACTCGAGAACTAATCAAGTAAATGGAACCAAATTTTTGTATGGTGGTATTTGAAGGCAAGAAATGTTTCTATTTTGGTTTGAAACCCCTCCCCCTCAGAAAGACGGAGCTCCCATACAAATGAAACACAAGTTTCTACATAACTCGATAACTAATCAAGTAAATGGAGTCAAATTTGACATGTGGAGGTTTTTGAAGGCAAGAAATGTTTCTATGGTGACACGAGACCCCTCCCCATTTTGAAGGGGGAGTTCGCTTACAAATGATACGCAAATTTCTGCATAACTCGAGAACTTATCAAGCAAATGGAGCAAATGTGGCATGTGGTGGTATTTGAAGGCAAAAAATGTTTCTATTGTGGTTTGAGACTCCTCCGCCCTTTGAAAACGAGAGCTCCCATGCAAATGGAACAAAAATTTCTGCATAACTCGATAACTAATCAAGCAAATTACACCACATTTGGCATATAGGGGTTGAATTCCTGTCTGCCTGTGTGTCTGTCTGTCTGTCTGTCACTCATAGACTCGGAAAGTTGTGAACCGATCGGCGTGAAAATTTATGTGCAAGGGTTTTTGGGGCTGGGAAAGCTTCTTATGATTATTTGAGATCCCTTCTCTCTCTGGAAGAGGGGCATAAATTTTTGCATAACTCGAGAACTAATCAAGCAAATCGAATCATGTTTGGCATGTGGAGGATTTTGAAGGCAAGAATGTTTCTATGGTGGTTTGAGACCCTTCCTAATTCTGAAGGGGGGGGGGGAGAGCTCTCATACAAATGGAACACTGATTTCTGCATTACTCAAAAACTAATCAACCAAAAGGGCTATTCATAAACCACGTAGACTTTTCTGGGGGGAGGGAGGTTTTGGCAAAAGTCTATGCTCCATACAAAAATTAAAAAAAATGTATGGAGGAAAGTCTACGAAGAAAGGGGGGGGGGGGGTGAGATATAAAATGAGTCTACGTGGTATATGAACAGGCCCAAACAGAACCAAATTTGGCATGTGGCGGATTTTGAAAGCATTGGTTGTGCGGTGGTTTGAGACCCCTCCTCCGTCTGGAAGGGGGGCTCCCATACAAATGTAACACAAGTTTCTACCAAATATGAGAGCTACCCATGTTACTAAAACACAAAAGGTGTATTTCTCGGGTAAGAAGCACGTTCTGATAGAAGTTTGAACCCTTCCCAGGTAACCAATAAGCAGTTCCAAAGCGTCTTTACGGCAGCTTATTAAGCAATTAAGTAGCATTAAATGCAACAAAATGCCACTTTTGGCCCAATATACGGCTGCTTTACTGCAATGCTATGATAATGTTTCATTAATGCTATTTTACATTCGAAATGCTTATTAAAGGCCAACAGATAGCATTCAAGATGCTGATATAATGCTAATGTCATGCTTGTAGCATATTAAAATGAGTTTTACAGCTGATTTACTGCATATGATACGTTCTTTCAGAAATCATATGAAGCGCTTCAGCCGCAGATTTTTTCGAATGGGAAATAAAAATCAAAACTTACCGCAAATGACGCTTATTTGGCTAAAATTTTGATATTTTTGAGCGCACTAAAATATATGATGCTGATAAAAATAAACAAATCCATTGAAGTGGAGTTGTTGACAGCGAAATAAACTTTGGATTTTCATTATGTTTATTTGCTATAAGAAATCGGTATGACTTTCATACATTTATCTTATGAAATATCATAATTTAAAAAAAAAAAAAAACATATAAAAGAAGCAACCTGGATTCGAACCTTAAACGTTGAGGTTTTGGGTCCAGTGACTTGTATATCGGCACTTGTATTAGGGAAGTTTAAAGGCGTACAAGAACAACGTCGTGTGAAACAAAATCCCTTCATAAGTCAACCTTACGAAATTCCAAAGTATCCTTCATAAGTTGAACCTTATGAAATTCATAAAATTATTTCGTTGGGTGTAGCCTAACACTGAGCCATTTTTGATTCGAAACGGCCTGTACAATAAAAAAGGTTTCCTCTGTCCTTCGTAGTGCAGAAATTATTACCAAGGATTTGTGAAAAGTCACCCTTCACGTATGCTGCATCGGCCTGTACAATGCAACCAGTATGTTTACTTAACAACG